>VWZE01003478.1:528032-546259 GCA_013396675.1 Eubucco bourcierii
GGTGGTGGTGGTGGTGGGGAAAGACCATTTAAATCTGCACCTTCCCTGCCCCCACCCCCTGTAATAGGCGGTTAATAGGGGCTTGAAGGGTATGCGGGAGGGGGTGCATCCCCGCTGCACCCCGGCCCTCCTCTCCCCTTTGATGGCTTACCGGGACGCACATACACCTTAGAAATTCGTCTCGTCCATAAAACCCAACCGAAACGTTATTTATTACCCTAGCCCGAAACAATAGCGAAGGAAAGAAAAAAAAAAAAAAAAAAAAAAAAAAAAAAAAAGGAGGGGGGGGGCTTGGTGNNATAAAAAGGAGGGGGGGTACTTGGTGATATATTAGCTTCCAGATGCTGTTTATTTAATGCCGGGCGTGGGGGGACGGAGGGTGTGTATGTGAAATAGGGGTGTCTGGAAGCAGATTTCTAAAGCAAAGATTATTAATTTCCCCCCACCCACCCAGGGATGGTGGAGAGGAAAGGGATAATCAGGGATGTCACGACCCAAAAAGAAAACGGTGAGGGTTAGAGCTTTTGTCTCCTATGGTCCCGTCCCCCCCCGCAATGTCTTTAAATTGGGAAAGCTTGAGGATTTTGAAGTGAAAGCAACGATTTTGGCCTGGGGTAGATACATGAAAAGGGAGCGTGTGGGGGGAAGCCATCTCCCCCCATGCCCTCTCCAGAAAGGGAATAAGGACTAAAGTCGGGGGCCAGCTGGGGGAAACTTGTAAATGAAACGTGTTTCTTTTATGATCCTCCCCCCCGGGGGACAGCCCCATTATAACCCACCAGCTATATAGACTCAGCTGCCGCCTCCCGGCCTGCGGCAGGTACACGGGGGAGGGATGGGCGGGAGCTGGAGCCAGCCGGAGCCCCCCTGCCCTGGTTTGGCTTGGGATTGGGCTGGGCACATCTCTGCAAACCGAGCAGAGACCCCTGCTCGGGGCTGGACGTGGACGTGCATGTGTGTATTCATCATGTGCGTTCAAGTTTTGGGCTGCTCACTACGAGAAGGACATTGAGGTGCTGGAGTGTGTCCAGAGAAGGGCAACGAAACCGTTGAAGGGTCTGGAGAACAGGTTTTGTCAGGAGCAGTTTTGTGTGGGGTTGCTCGGTCTGCAGAAAAGGAGGCTTAGGGAAAAAAACCTTCCAGCTCTCTACAGCTCCCTGAAAGGAGGTTGGAGCCAGGTGGGGGTCGGTCTCTTCTCCCACTTAACAGGTAATAGAACAAGAGGAAATGGCCTCAAGTTGCACCAGGGAAGATTTAGTTTGGAGATGAGGAGGAATTTCTTCACTGAAAGGGTTGTCAAGCCCTGGACCAAGCTGCTCAGGGAAGCAGTGGAGTCCTCGTCCCTGGAGGGGTTTCAAAGCCCTGTAGATGTGGCCCTGAGGGACATGGTTCCCGGTGACCTGGCGAGCTGGGTTAATGGTTGGACTCGGTGATCTTGAGGGTCTTCTCCAGTCAAAATGATTCCATGAGTCCACGGTTCTCTATTCCCCCGTCTGCCCCACCCCCTGCAGCAGGTGAGCTGTGGCTGGGGGCGTTTAGGGGCTCGCACCCCCCAGGTGCCGCTCCCCGGGGTTTGTTTGCAGTCAATATTCATGTGTTTCTGTCACCGGGGCGGCTCTTTTCACAGTGATCAGCCGGGCAGAAGGCTGAATGACAGGAGACTCGTGGCTCGGCTGCTTTCAGGGAGGGGGGAGGGATGGGTTCAAGCTGCTGAACCCGCTGCTGTTGCTTTTTCTGGAGGGGGGAGACCTCAGCTCCCGGAGGGAGGGATTGCCCGGCTGCGACTGTCACCCTGCCTTGGGTGGGAAGGAGGCAGTGGTGCTGTACACCGGGCACCATCCTCCCCTTCTGTTAAGCAAAAAATTTTTGTCTTTGGGGGCCCCAAAGACTTTGGGCAACCCCCACTCCAAATAGACACTCACACAGAGCCTGTGGGCTGCCTGGTCTGTCACCCTCTAGACCATGTGCCATGGGTGCCCAGGAATGAGGTCCACCACAGTGGCTGCTGTGGGGCGCCTGGAGGTGACTCACAGACCCATGGTGCAGAGGGGAGTCCCAGGATGGCCATGAGCCAGGCTGGTCTGAGCAGGCACCGGGGCTGGAGGGAGGGTGGGCTACCAAAACATTTTTGGTTTTTCTGCACACTGCACCAGAAAACTAGGGGCAGCCTGAACTTCGCACTCATCTGCCTCAGGACACTCGGTTGCACGGCTGTCCTCCCCCCTCAATGCTGGCAGCAAGGGGCGAGGAGAGAAGCTCCGTTCCCGGCTGAGCACGGTGAGGCTGCTCGATGCAACGGCATGGATGAGCCTTGCAGTGTAGAAGCCGCGTTTTGTTTCTCCCCTCTGGCTCGACTGTCTCGCCTCGCCTCGCCTCGCAGCACTCAGTGTGCCCGTGTTTTCTTTGGTTTTGGTTGTTTTTGTTGTGTAGGTTTTTTCTTTCTTTCTTTCTTCTTCTTTTTTTTTTTTTTTAATTTTTTTTTTTTTTAAGTCCGCAACCTTGTGATTTTCTGCGCAAGTTGCAGAGGGGGGTGGAGGGAACCAGTAGGAGGGAGCATCCTGCTCATTGAAACCGGAGGTGAATAAATTATGAACAGGCGAAAATTGGAACAATGTCTCCAAGCGAGTGTTTTCTAGAGAGTTACTATTCCAGGCTTTGAAATCAATTGATACATAATTAGATTCCTCAAGAGAGGACAAACAAGGGCTGCCATTCACCCCCTCCTTCTCCCACATGCATCCCAAAGAGAGGCTGGAGGCTTTAGCAGAAACCAGACAGCCAGCATTCTCCAGCACTAAAAACATATTCTGGCTTTGGGTGTTCATTTAACAAACAGATCCTTGAACCTTGCTTCTGTTTTCAGTTTATTTCGACCATGTTTCTTTGTGTTCAGTTCATTAAAACATGTCTCTTTTGAGATCTATTTTTACATTTCAAGAATCCAGTATTGTACTTTTGTGGTGGCAGATGGCCCTAGACATCCAAGCATAAGCTCTTTCCTGCTTTTTTCCTCTCTTTCTTAGGTTCTTTCTGTGCAGCACTTGAAGCTGTTAGCAGCAACCATCCCTCTTTTGCAATGTCTGGGGCTGGCACACGGACCAGCATCAGGGTGAGAACATGTTACCATCCCCACTGTACCCTCCAAGGTGTATTTTAGAACAGTATGGATGCTACTTTCTGTAAAATTAGAGCTAATGCTAATTAATTTTGCATCTTCACCTCCTGCTTACCTCGTGTTAAATGTTCTGTACCCNGATTCCTGAAAACCGAGGTTTGAGGTTGTGAAAGAGCTCTGATGAAACAAGAAAAAGCATGCAGTGGTTAGGGAAAAAAAAAATTAAGGGTAATTGGACAAAACAGCTGCACTCCTGCCCAAGTGAGCCACCTACTTGAAGGCAACGACTTAGCTCCTCTGGCTACTCCCACAACTGATGGATTAGCAATGACCTCTTCAAACCCTGACATCAAACATGGATTTGAGTGCTGCAGCCATTAGAAGAATTTATGACAGATAGGAATAAGATTGAAAAAAAAAAAACCCAACAAAACAACCACCCAACCCTGTGCCAGTAATAAGAAAAGATGAGCTGCCATAGACACATCTCTTGGGTAAGGTGCCAGGATAATAGTCTATGCGAAGCTGGGTGCCTTGAGGATATTACAAACAGGATGAACAACTCCCACATCCAAATAAATAGTGGGATCTCTAGGAGTGGGGGTAAAGTAAATCTAACATATATGTGTTGTGGGGAAACTTAGGCAGAGGTAAATCTGTGTCCTAGGTAGAAAAATAAACAAGCAGTGAATTTTACAACAAAGACGTTTAGCTGGTTAGTAACAAAAGCAGAAGTGCCCAAATATATACCAGAGGAGGCTGTTTGTGTGGTGCATAGATGGTACACATTTACCTCTGCATTTGGTACATATTTACATCTCTGTGTATTTCCCTGTCTGACTTTGTGTGGTTCACTGTTCCACCTGGATTAAGCAACAGGCTACAGGCAGAGCCAGCTGGAAAGTCTTGGTTAATGCAGGCAGGGCTGAGTTTTGCTGGCCCACAGCTGGTGCATGGATGTGTCAACACAGCCTGCTGCCTGATGGGAAGCAGGACAAGCAGTGCTGACTGTGAGGCAATGCTCTTCATTGATACCCACTCCTGTACCCCAGCCTTGACCACAGCAGCCACAGTTTGGTGTCTTGAGTGGTCCCTCACTTTCAGTAACTGCCCATCTCACATCCTGATGCACCTTTGTCTACTTGTGAATTAGCCCCAAAACTTTTTGGTTTTCTTCCCCTCTAGCCTAGAAACTCCAATATACATCTTCCTGCCTTTCTGGTGAACTAGGACAGAAGATTAATTATCAATAGCTTGGTGGAACAAGTTTCCATCCCTGCTGCAAATCCTCCTATGTTGCTAGCCCCAAGCACACCAGGGAGTGCAGCTGGGACCAGCAGCGACTGCTGCCTGGATGTACACATTTCAGGCACACCAAAATGTAACCCAGAGTGGCACAGCAGCAGAATCTGTGGTGGCAGTTGCAGCCTCCTCCAGGATCAGGTTTGCCTCATGTCATTCTCCAAAGAGTCCTGGGTTTCTGGGAGTGCACAGGAGGGGAAGCAGCAACACAACTTCTTTCCTTTCACCGCCATAGGGCTTCTCTCAACCTTCTTTTGATAGGACCACACTTGGAAATGAGAAGTGGCAGAAGAAATCTCTATGCTAGAAGCTATTTCCACCTTACCAAACACCTTGGGCTTCTGCAGTTCAGAAACTGCTCTTTTTACCTCTTTCCAATAGCCTCCTCCCTGCAATTTCAGAAGGTGTAGGTGGCGACTGCAACAACTCGCAGACTTCCAGCCTGGATAGGGAGGGACATTGGCAGCTGCAAATGAAGTCTTAGGGAGGTCAGAGAAAGGCAGTTAAGAACACAGTAGTGAGCAGGAAGCACTCATTGGGCAGGGAGTGTTCTGGGCTTGTCAAGAGAGGAAAGATTTAAAAAAAGCTTTGCAGATCCAGGCTTGATTACTCTTAATCCTCCTCAAAAATACCCAGGTCCTTCCAACATTTGCTTATTTTTCCTTCCAAATCATCTCTGTTATTGCTTGTCTTGGTGATTCACTTGAAAGCGTGCTAGACAACTTGAGATCTTCCATTGATATAAGTATCAAAGTAGAGGACAGGCAATGGATATCCATTCCTAATGCTCTCACAATTAGCACAATCCTCTAGAGAGACCTTGCAGAGGAGAGCTTAAAGACATGTACAGTAGCCATTTCCCCTCACTGTAACTAAACACCACAGATCAGCTGGGGCATGAGGCTAGGCTAAGGATGTAATCAAGGGCAATGGGCAAACGGATGTCACATTGCTTATTTGTGTTCCTGACTTCAGGTCTACTCCTGCAAAATGGTTTGTGCAAGTCTGCTCAAATCTGTGAGCCTGAAGTCAGTGGATCAAAAAATCACATAGACCTGGCAACCTGGGACATGGTTTTAATGACCTTGCCAGTGCTAGGTTGATGGTTGGCCTTGATGGGCTTAGAAGTCTTTTCCAGCTGAAATGATTCTGTGGTTCTATTATTTCTGAGCAGGTGGAGGAGCTCCCTACCAAACGCTGGTTTGTGAGCCTGGGGTCTCAGGTCACAGGTTCTTTGGGGTGGATTTTGTCTGTAGAGCAGCTGGTCCCTTCAAGTGGTAGATGCAGACAGAAGCAGGTTGATTTTTTTTCTTTCTCCCCCCACACCCCCACCCCCAGAATGGTTTGTGTTGGNTTACATTTTGATCATTTTCATGCAAAGAACTCATTCAAACCAGTCCTGAATCAAAGGTCACCGAGTTTTGGCCCAAGGACAGCACGGACACCTCCAACCCTTGTCAGCAGAGCTGGTGGCAGTGACTGCGGAGGTGGTGCTCACCACACTTCAACAACAGCCGTGTTCTGGAGATGGTTTCCTCACAAAGTGTCCGCTTAAGAAGGGAAGTGGCTGGTCGTGGGCTGCTCAAGAGATGCTCTGAAGGACCGAACCTCAGAACCCTCGGGGCGAGGCTCCAGCCCCGCAGCAGGAGCCGCCCAACCAGCCAAAGGCGATGGAAGCGCCACTCGCGGGCTGTCGGGCGGTGCCGGGGTCGCACACGAGCTGCCCTCTGCCCCCCGCACCCCCGGTTGCTGCCGGCGGTGGGGCCGGGGCCGGGGCCGGGGCCGCAACCACACCGCGTCGCTCGCGCTCCCTCTGCTGGCCCCGCGGCGCCACCGCGCCCCTTCCGCGCTCCTCCGCGCAGCTCGGGGGGTGGGGAAAGATGAGTGATCCTCTCCAAGGGCCCCCAGACACTGCCCCCCAAAAAGCACCCAGAAAGTTTCCCCGTGGGAAGGCTGAACATAAGCAGTGCAGCCCGCGCTGGGGTGCTTCTGGGTGCTGGAGTGTGGCACCCAAGGGTGGGAGAGGATGGGAGCCTTGGTGCACCCCCCACGTGGAGGCATTGTGGAGAAAAAAAGGAGTCTGAGCCGTTTTTCAGACTCTACATTGCAATCAACTCACCCAAAGACATCTGCACCCCATGAACGACTGCCAAATGTGGACTTCAAAGGGCAGAGCAGAGGGAAAACCATGTTGAGGTCACAGCATGTCCTAGCGTAGTCTCACCTCCCATGTTGGGTGAAGAAGCCTGAAGTGAGCAAAGGCAAAGATGAGCAGAGGCATTTGGATCTGTTTTCCCATGTACTGCTGTGTTTCTGGGTGAGGCCCTACTTCTGGAAAGCCTCCTTCACAGAACTCTTAACATTGAGCAAGAAATGAAACTGCAACTCCAGACCAGGTAGGATGGACTGTGGAGACAACCTGTGCTGGCTCTGGTTACTAGAAACAGTAATGGATTGGGGGAAAAAAAAAAAAGGCATCAAGAAAGAAAATTCTTGGAGCTGAAGCACCTGGCCAAAGTTACCCACCAGGAGTTGAAGTCATTGTTCAAGCTCAGTGAGATGCATCCCTGGTGAGATAGAAGCCTGGTGTTAGTGCTGAGCTTAACACAACACGGTTTAGCAACAGCTACAGGCTGCTGAGGGGAACTGGAGTAGGGAAATGTAGGTGTTTGCACTGCTCCTGATCTCCCACCAGCTGGAATTTCCAGCCTAGGTGTTTGGTGCTGAAATGGTTTGTGTCCAATAGCACCATTTCAACAGCACTTCAGAACCAACCCATCTTTGAGACAAAGGGAGCAAATGGTAGCAACTTTAAAATGACCAGCCCAGATCTTCAGGTGTGCTTCCCAAATCCTGACAGTTTTTGTCAGGGAAGTTCTCATTCATTTGATTATTTAAGATGTTCACCCATGTGGCCAGGCTAGAAGCTTCATTTTCTTGAAGTATGATTTCTGTTTCACTGCAATGTACTGTCATAGCTCACGTGAGAATAAACATTTTTGCCCTCTCTGCCATCCCCCTTCCCACCTGCTCCACCCATCCCAAACCTCTCCAGACTCCGATCCAGCTGCTGCAATTAGAACAGAAATCAGAGCAGTGAGTGTTTTAATTGGCCTCAGAGTGTGTGGCACAATTAATTCTCTGGTGGTAACAATGAGAAACCTTGATAATTTTTTTTTTTTTTTGGAGTATGTACAGTTTTAATTTCACTGCACAAAGAAAACACCTGAAGTGATTTTTAATTTGAGAGTAATGTGTTGGATTGTTTTGTTTTTTGGTTTGTTTTTTTTTTTTTCCACAATAGTTGGGTGAGTGATGGTAAAATTAAAGCCTTTAAAATGTTGATTTTTTTTTTGATAGATTGAGGTACTTTCAGCATCATTAATGAGAACTGATGTATGTGTAATTTGGCCAAAGAAAGGTGGCAGAGTTGTTGCAGGAGTAAAATCTGCCATTAAACAAAACAAAATACAGCAGTTTAAAGAGGATTGTTTAGTAAAAGGAAGAGGTCACAAACCATGCAGAATCCCAGGCTAGCAAATGGGGAGAAAAGGGATTGAGGAAGTATTCAACCAAGGGGATAAAACTCAAATCACAACAAAAGCATAAACATGGTAAAGATCTAAAAATATATAAAGCAACTGCTGAGGCCAACACTAGGAGTCTAAAGGAAAAAAAAACCAAACCAACACTGAAGAAGTAATGGGTAGGATGGAGTGGCAGAGGAGGATCTTAAGTGGTCTTGATTTGCAGCTGGCTGGTCCCTGTGTTGTGCAGGGATGTTGCTGTTAAGGGATGGAAATCTTGCCCTCACTTGGGTTTGTGCAGGTCACTATGGAAAGGGAGGAAAAAGCAGCAAATGGACTTGCAGTGGATGGGGCTATGAAAGAGGCAGCAGCCCCAGTGTAAGTGGAGAGCCCTGAGCTGGAGAAGGAGCACACAGGTTATGAATGGATAGAGTGGGGACTAGGTCACTGTCCTGTGAAGGAGGCTCTAAGAAACTGGCCCAATCTGATCTGCCTCAGCCCTTTCTTCGAGGACCCTCAGTGGAGCAACTGCTAAGATCCTCTAACACCTGCAAAGGGGAACCATCAGTATTTGCATCCCCAGCAAATGGATATCTCCTTGCTGGAGATACCATTAGTGTTTGTATCCCTGGCAAATGGCACACTGCATGATTATCCTGTACTACACACCTGGTTCTGGCCTGGCTGTGTGTCCAGGGACAGGCTCAGAGATGATGAGGCTTCTTCAACAGCTTTTTCTGCTCTTGATCTTTGCCTGATAAACAGCATGGGGTAGGTTTCTTGACTAGGGGCAAACCTACTTGGCTAACAATTCCAAAATGCACCACAAGGAAAATCCCATCCTAACCTTTCCTTGAATTTAGCAGAAAAAGGAGATGATGAGGTGTTTTCTAGTCTACAAATAGGTAAACACAGAAAAGTAAAGCCATTTCACCTTCACCAGACAGGTTTCCCTCCACCCTCTTTGGGAACAGCTCAGTGGTGCTACTCACCCAGGACATGGCCTCTCTGCAGAAGTGAGGTAAGCAGGGTCAGCAGAGGAGCAGCAGATGAAGGGAAGCATTATTCAGGGAGGGGGCAGTTCTTGCTTCTCAAGTTGCTGGCCATCCTGCATCTGTGAGCATCCCACAGCCAGCAAAGGCTGTAAGCTGAAGTCAGCTATGTTCCAGCTGCACACAACTCAGGCCTGCTGGCTTTCAGCATGCTTCATAAGCTGATCACACCTCCTACCTTGCTCTTGCCCCCCAAATAGAGAGCTAAGAACTTCCTTCTCGTAACAACTCCCCAGACTTCATGTACTCCTGCAGGTTCAAAAGCTGTGACTCTCAGAACACAGATCCCCAGGTGATTGCTGGCCACAAGTAATGGCAATGCTGCCATTTTAAGCAGCTGTGTCTCCCCTGTTCATAGCCTCTACACCACTCATTTCCAACCATAGCATGGGATGTAGCAGCTAACTGGTGTAGCAGGCTGGTTTCCTGGGGGACATTGACCTTCATCCTATGGCTTTTGTAACCAGAAGAAAAGCTGAGCCTGGCTCTGCTCCCACTGCATCCTTTTACAGCATTTTCACCACCTCCAGCAGCAGGTACATCAGGCCTGGAGGAACAGTGCTTTTATGCATTGTGAATCCTCATAATGGTGGCAGTAGAAGCCATCTCTATTTCAACTGTGAGCAGTGAAGGTGTCAGAGAGGAGGTGCAAGGCAGCTGGAGGGGAAATAGTCCTTTTAGTTTGGCAGAGAGCAGGTTATCTAACAGGAACTGCCAACACAGAATCATAGAATCATAGAATGGTAAGGTTGGAAGGGACCTCAAGGACCATCTAGATCCAACCCCCTGCCATAGGCAGGGACACCTCCCACTAGTACAGGTCACTCAAGGCCTCCTCCAACCTGGCCTTGAACCCCTCCAGGGAGGGAGCAGCCACAACCTCACTGTAAAGAACTTCCTCCTAACATCCAGTCTAAATCTCCCCTCTGCCAGTTCAAACCCATTGCCCCTTGTCCTGTCATTACAAGACCTTGTCAATAGTCCCTCCCCAGCCTCCCTGTAGCCCCCTTCAGATACTGGAAGGCTACTCTAAGGTCACCTGGAAGCCTTCTCTTCTTCAGGCTGAAGAGCCCCAACTCTTGTAGCCTGCCCTCATAGCAGAGCTGCTGCAGCCCTCTGATCATCTTCATGGCCCTCCTCTGGACTGGCTGCAACACTTCCATGTCCTTCCTGTGTTGAGGGCTCCAGGACTGCACACAGTACTCCAGGTGGGGTCTGAGGAGAGCAGAGTAAAGAGTGAGAATCCCCTCCCTTGCCCTGCTGCCCACACTGCTCTTGATGCAGCCCAGGACTCTGTTCACGGCTTTCTATCCTAAGCTCTAAGGCAAAATAAAGCTGAGTGCCACCTTAGTCCTAGAACAAACCCAGAAGAAACTGCCATCTGGATAGTCCTTGTGTGTCAGTGAGAGACAACACATTCTGCTACAGGTAGGGCTCAATGTGTTTGAGATAAGCATGTGGCATAAAGCTCACCTTTCATATTTGGATTTATAAAATGTTAAGCAAAGACTTTCCAGGGAACATAGAATGGCAGAAGCTGTTGAGAGGAGCCATCAGCATCACCCTCAACCCAAGCAGAGGAACAGTGTTGTAACTAACCCCACCACATAATATTTTGAACAAATGGGAGTCATTCTCCTGATAAACCTGCATTTTCCCTGCACAAATGGTTTTGAAGGAATCCTACTCTTTAGCAGCTGGTTAATCAGCTGCTTCTTGAGAGCCCAAAACATTACTGATCCACAAAACACTTTCCTGTGCTCTTTTTCTGATGTGAGGATCTTAGGAGATCTTAGGACATCTCTGTTTTCGGGAAGAACTTAGGCAAATAATTCTTCTAAACACACGAAACGAGAAATCCTTATGGAGAGTTTATTCTCCAGTTAGAAACTGTAGGGTTTGGTGTGTTTTGTTTTGTTTTGTTTGTTTGTTTGTTTTTCTTAAATATAAGCTACTCCTGACATGATGGACAACAGCCTGACCCCTCTTGGCCATGACTGCTCTTCATGGAGAGATTTTGCAGGCTGGAGCATGATCCATTCATCACTGGCTGCTGGATTTTACACTTACTAATGTCCTCTTTTGCAGAGCTGTTTGTCACACCAGTGTCACTGGCACAGCAAAACCATTGCCCTGAAATTCAGGCTAAACCCATTTTCCTGGAATCACCTCTTCAATTAATTTTACTGCTAGAGTGACCTTATAGAGCTCTCTTCCCCTACACATCAGGGAGCCAAACACACGCTGCTGTAAGCTATCCCAGCCCCTGCTGCATTTGGGATTCATTCAGTGGGTTTTATCTCACAGTGCACGTGATGCATGTCTGTTTGCTTCATAAACCTCCTTTCCTTTCCTGGAACTGTGAAAAAATCCCATCCTTTCCTGGAATACCTGCATTGGGAGGCTTACCCAACAACTTTAAATAAATACCTTCATTTTGGTTACTAGGCAACTTAACTCCTCCCCAGCAGAGCAAACCCCATCCCTTTTCCAGTTGTTTTTTCTTTAGGTGTTACCTTGTTGTAACTTGCTGGTGATGCCAGCTAGCCACAACCAGATCAAAACTGTCATCCTCATTTCTGGGGGTGTATTAATTAAAGCCTGGCTTTTGGGCAGCATTTTAGACAGAGCAAGCACTGAACAGGCTCTGCAGGGCAAAGGTGGGAGGATACAGGGAGTGGGTGGTAAGAGAAGATCGTGATAGGGAACTGAACCTCTCCTGCAGGTAAAAGCTGTCCCAAACTTTCTCTGACACTGCCCTGGTGAACACTAACTGTAAACATCCAAGACAGAATGATGTAAGGGCTTCGGCAATTCGGAACAGATTTTATTCCTAATGTATAATTTACAGGCTTGGCTGCTCACTTGCTAAAGTGATTGAAGACACTTGTTTTGCACATCTCACTTTCTGCTCATTTGTCTCCTTGCCTGGACTCAACAGCCCCAGAATGCTGTGACCCACATTCCTGCTTTGACTGTAGGAGTTATTTTACAGTCCATGCCCTTGGCTCCTTTTCCGCACCCGCCGGTGGCTGTTTCCGGGTCTGTTGTAATCGCTTACGCCGTGAGGAGCTGGTCCCAAACTCTGCACCAGGCTTCCTGGATTTCATTTGGTCTGGCAGCAACAATTTTCTGCATGAGGATTTCTCTGAGCTTGAAGTGGGGGTTGGGTGGAAGAAGAAAATAATTTGCAATCTCTGCCAATGGTTTTGACACAAAATCCAGTGACTTCCTCTGCATGCTCTCTTCCAGTGTTCCAGGGAGCCGCTCGGTTTGGCAGTATCAGCACCTGGACACGAGGAGCTGGCAGGACACTGAGCATGGACTGATGAGGCAGTGGTGCTTAGGCATATGCTTTAAGGTGAATCTTGTAGAGTAGGGTTATAGGTTGGACTTGGTGATCCTGAGGGGCTTTTTCAACCTGGATGTTTCCGTGAGTCTGTGATTCTTTACAAGACCGTGGTCTTGTGTCACAAACATGTTGGTTGGATAATCCTTGTATTATGATGGCCTCAGAATCCTTAGTGTTGGTATTATTATGGGCTTGCAGTAGCAGTGGGAGATGCCATGTATGAGAACTGGGACTGGTATGATGTGAAGACTACTCAAAGGATGCAGTATGACATCATTTGAGCCCCCGTTTCTCTCCTCTTGCTTGTAAGGCTGTGTTTGTACAGTGTCCACACCACTACAGCCTGAGAGCAGAAGCAGAGTCGTGATGAGTTAATCAGTAGTTATCAAACATTTCCCCACCTCTGCCTCCACCTTCCTCCCTTTGCTGAACATTTTCTTATCCAGCCTGGCTTAGATCCTGCCAATAGCATCTCATTCAGTGGGACACCCACTCGGAGTGGATCCAGACACGTTCTCCCTGTCACACAGATGTCAGGCTTTACAAGAGCATCCACACTGATGCAATAACACAATAATTAACTGTAATGATTACAAGCCCAATGCAAACCTCCCTTGATGTGAAGGGAGTTGTATGAAGTCCAACAGGACTTGCCAATTCCAGTAATCGGGATGAGAGGATTTGTAATTAAAGAGTAAGAAGATGCTGGTTGCAGCTGTGGAGGTGACAGAGCTGATGCAGCTCAGGCTGTTGATTTTCTTTCCATGAGGTTTTGCTTCATTCTCCAATGGTTCTGCAGAAATGTCCTTCACTTACTGCCACAAAAACGTGACCTACAGCTCCCCTCTGGCAGATTAGTGTTGCACACAGCTTCTGAAAGCATCTAGGTGGGCTTTGGAAGACCTTAAGTGTGCTGATCTGGCATACTGCTAGTGCTGGTTGGGGAGTGATGAAAGATGGTGGAAACTGGAGATCAGCCTCCAACCCAGAGCGCAGCTGGGGGCAGGGCTGGTGGCATTGCTCTGCAGTTTCACTGGCTAGAGATGCTGGTTTGCTGCAGACATTGACTGCAGTGAAACTCACACCAACTGTGTATTACAAATGTTGCTGGGTTTCAGAGTTTCCTGGAGAAGCAATGTGAGTTTGCAAATCCAGAAGGAGTATCTGGAGGGGACATGTGGAAGGGCTCCATACAAGCTGTGACATGCAAGCCGTTAGAAGGCAGATATTTGGCAGCCGCAATCACACATATGTGCCTTCCGAAACCATTCTTCTGGCTTGGCAGCTCCTATGGCCCTTGAATGATGCACAACTTCCTTTTTATACGTTCCTGTAAGATGCTTCTGCAAAGTTGGCATTTTCTTGAGTGCTTGTGGAGAAGAAATCTCAGTAAGAGACACAGATCTGGTGTAAAGGGAGACTTTGGAAACCTCCTTCATTTGCGCGGTTGCTTTCACAAACCCTAACCTGTATCTGTGCTTTGTGTTTGGTTTTCTGTTTGGCTGCCTCTAGATGTGCAAATCTGGAAGCAGGCTTATGTGAGCCAGGCTTTGCAAACAAAATGTCAGTGCTGTCCAAGGCTGGGGACACTTTCTGTGCTGATAAGCAACTCCTTGGAGTGGCCAAACTGATCCATCTCCCGCTTTGACAGTGCCATTGTCTAACCTGACTGTTGAGCGAGGCTTTAAGGCTAAGCAGAGGATAAAACCCTACAATTGACCATGTCCAATGACTGCCTCCATCATGTGACATTTCCTCCACGTACATAAAGGCATAATTGACACTTTGGACCTTGCAGATGTTTTGCAATTCATTTGGTTCCCACAAAGATACCAGAAAGTAAGTCTTGTGAAGGGGCAATCCTGTGTTTTGCTCTGAACACGTTCTTATCTCTAAAATGCATTTAAATGCAAATCACATCAGGTCTCCCAGCTTCACTTGTTTTGTTTTGCTTCTTCCTCCAAAAGGACTGTGCCATTATTATTATTATTATTTTAAGTATAAAGATATTCAGATGTTCCTGAAAAACACATTTGACTTCTTAGCAAGGGATCTGCTTCATATGTGAATGGTGGTATGTTCGTCTGCCCTCTGCTCCTGGCACTCTGCTTTATGCCGCCTAATTTAATTTGTCTTGTTGCCTCTTCCACAATCCCTTTCAGAGAGAAACCTCTTCAGAGATGTCTTCCAAAGTGAAACCTCTTTGCTAAGAGGCTGTTTGCTGTGCTTTCAACAGAAGCAGATCTTATGAACTGTTTTTCTTCCTCCAGGTCTTGGATGTCTGAGTAAAGGTGCGGCAGCAAGGCCTAGTGTGGCTCCTGGGCTGTATAGAGATGTCCTAGCACAAAGCCTGCAAAATGATCATCTCTTCATGCTCTGTGGCCTGTCCTTCCTCTCTGTAAAAAGGGAGAAATGGTCATTCCCTCCTGGTTCCACTATGATTTTTCCCATGAGCTGCTTTTCCTTTCACAGTGGGAATAGCGGTCACACAGAAGAACACTCAGATGGTGCTGAGCTGTACGACCACAACTCTTTTCACCCCTATTTGTTCTTGCTTGTCTGCCCTGAAGTGATGTGGCAGTCAAGGTAGGGATACTGCTAGACACAGTATGTGCCTGGGATTTACCACAGGCAACAAAATTGCAGCTCCTTTTTTTTTTTTTTTTTTTTTTTTTTTNAAACAAGATTTGGGCAAACCCTTCTGGGTTGAGGCTGGAGGTGCTCATTTCTTTGAGCAATGAAGTGAATACTGTGATGTCTTTCCATACTGCATGTACCACTTCTGCCTCTGCCTGCATAGCTTTGTGTGTCTCTAAATAATGATCAACAAGAATATAGACATAAAATCTTCCAAGTAATGCTCAGCAATTTTATATATACATAAAAATAATCTTTGCTGGTGGATACTACATCTCTGGTGATAGATACTACAGGTACACACACATCCATGTACATGCAGGGAGACCCATCCTCATTCAGGAATCCAACTCTGCATCTTACTGTCCTATAGATCTTCCTTTTCTAAGCCTTTTAAAAACAATCTAAAGTTCTTGGTGAGTCTGGGCTGACAGCCATCATAGCTGAGGTCCTCTGGTGGCTGCCTGGGCAGCTGGTATGTCCAGAGATTTCTACCTGCCCCTTCCTTTCCTCTGCCTCCACAACACACATGAAGACTATTTAAAGATCCCACTGAAGTGTGCAAAATCCCACGGTCACCAAGGCAACCCTGGATGATTTTGTTGCAACAAGGCACCAAGGCAATTTTATCACTTGCAGATGAGCTCCTAAAATACCAAGGTATTCTGTTAGAGAGATGACTAAATATGGAAGGTATGGCATAGAAAGTATAATGTCAGAAGGATGACTAAATATGGAAGGTATGGCACAGAAGAAATGGCCAAACCCTTCAAATTTTCTGGCTCAGTTACTGTATGTACCCTGGTCTTTGCTACCAGATCAGGCTTATTATAATCTTTGCTATGGCAAAATAACTTCCTATGCTAGAAGGCTTTTTAGTTTGGCTGTGGAGAGCCTAATAAGAAGCAAAGATACTGGTGAACAAGTTCTGACCCAAATAAGAAAAGCTGTCCAGTTTAATAGCAGGGGGACTAAAGCTGTGACAAACCTCAGGGAAAGGAATGGAGCTTGGTGTCTTCATGTCAAGACTGAATGAGTTTCTGTAAGATAAAGCTTGAGTCAGACCAATTGCTGAGCTCAGCCAAGAGTAACTGGGTGAGATCTATGATCTGTGTCATACAGAAGTTCAGCCAGATGCTCTCCTCTGCCTTTAATAGCTATGGAATACTGGAGCATCAGTGATGTTCTGAGTCATGTGGAACAGTTCCCTGCTTTTGCAGGCAATCATAGCCTCAGATCTCTTCCACTAATCAATCAAGTGGCTTCTCAAAGCTGGAAGTTTTGGCCCTCCATATTTACACTGGGGTGCTGCTGCAAAAAGTCCCTTCTGTCATGTTTAGGTCTTGAGGAATGTATTCGTGGACAATTTCCCTGTTTGTTCTTGTGGCAGCATTGCCTCCTGGGTGACACAGCAGTTCTCCTTCCTGAATGTATTTGTGGGGAGCAACCTTAGCCTGTTGCTTTGCTAGATTAGACAGATGAACTCCTAATAGCTGCTCTCAATTCTTCTGACTGCCCTCATTACTCTTCTTCTGCCAATTTCAGGACTCATCCAGCTTCAGCAACCAGACTGCTACACAGCACTCAGCTGAAGGCTTAGTACTGTGAGCATCTTCCACAACTTCTAAGGATACCTGATCCCATTCTGAGACCAAGAGTACCTTCTGCAGGAAAGGACTGCCTGCTCTGGTTCACTTCCAGTTGTTCTGATGCCCTGAAGCTGGAGAGATGCTGAAGGAGGTCAGGGTTGTGGCCCACCCATCTCTGAGATTGGAAGAGGGGAGGGCTGTGAGATAAGAAGACCTTTATGACCAAATTTGCAGCCTGTGTGATATCAGTGTATGGACTTTACTTGTGCACTCAGAAGCAGCACAATGCCCAGGTACCTCCCTAGATGGCCCTGCTGCTGGGCAGGATGGAGAGCTTTGCACCTATGAAGATAACACAGAGGCTCTGGTGGAGCACATGGCCGATAGCATTCAAGCGGCAGATAGAAAAATAGGACCTCCAAATCTACATCCCTGAGGACATTTCCAGCCCCTCCTCCTCACTGCTGAAAGTTGCCAAGCAAAACACAGCTAAGCCAGCCTTGAGCACCATGTGCTCTATCTCCTCTTGCATATGGACTGCAGCCTGCTCTCTGCTTTTAACATTACATGTCACCTCTGGCATGTGATAAAGGAACCACATCCACTGCCCTGGCAGCTCAGAGGCCAGACATGCTGCAGCTGAAACCTGAATTTCAGTAGCATATTTAAAACCAGGCTTCTGGCTCAGGGTTACATCTCATTGTCATCTTCTGCCACCAGACCCAAGGCCTACAGAACACAAAAGCTGTCTCATGCTGGGAGAACACTAAGGTTTCTTTCCTCTTTTCCTTTTTTTCTCAAAAACGCCCTTAGGTTATATATGTGCATTTCACAGGTGGTAGTTTGAAAATAAAATCTCCAGCAAGTTTTAAATGATTGAAAATAATGAATCAGACTTGATGTCAAAGGCAAACTTCCCACAATATCAATAGCTGTAAATGTTATTATTATTTGATAGATAGACAGACACAGAACCTTTCCTAACTGTTACTGCTGGGTCTCTAGTGCTTGACCCTAACCCAAAACATGATACAATATTCTACTCATACCTTGACTGAGGTCCACAGTGCAGCACATTCATGCTTAGACATCACTGCCACTTCCTCAGCTGTGTGCTTTTAATACTCATTTAAGCCTTATTCTTAATATTTTGTTTTTCAAAAACAAGTATCTTCTGTGCCACTGAACAAAGAGAAGTCTACTTCATGGAGATAAAGAGTTTTGGGGGAATCTGGCTGGTTACAACAATTGCAGGTGTCTGCTAATATAACTGTTCTGCAACAGGGTAAAGGATTCAGTGGGACAGATGTCTTTTATTGGTGGAGAAAATATCTCTCTACTTCTTCCCTTTGCTGGTCCTACTTTCTGACTTAGGTTGCTAAAACTGCATCTCAGAGTACTATGCATAGTCCCTGTGCTTGATCCTGGTTATAGTCCATCCAGACCCTGGCTCTTTAAATAAGTGGAGGATATCAGCACTCGAACACCAAAGTCATTCCAGGAGAAACTCCTCAGAAATCCAAAATGAAGGCAAAATCATAGAATGGTAAGGTTGGAAGGGACCTTAAGGATCATCTAGATCCAAACCCCTGCCATAGGCAGGGACACCTCCCACTAGTACAGCTCACTCAAGGCCTCCTCCAACCTGGCCTT
>VWZE01003478.1:547248-561888 GCA_013396675.1 Eubucco bourcierii
CTTTTTTTTTTTCTTTTTTTTTTTTTTTTCCCCTTTCCTTCCAAGAAAGGAGAGGGAAACAAAATTAAAATGATTCACCATTCAGCAGGGGAAAGAAAGCAAAAAAAAAAAAAAAAAAAAAAAAAAAAAAAAAAAAAAGAAAAAAAGAAGGAAAGGGGAAAAAAAAAAGAGTTTAATACAGTTGCCATATCTAGCTTTCATTTAGCTAATTTTATCCCGGAGTTTTCTGTCAGGTGAATTGCTTTTTTACGCCTGGGAGAGCAGCAATTATTTCTCTCTCAGGAGTCTATCATTTATAAATAAAACCCCTTTGAGACCTCATCGGTCATTTACCATCTGAAAACCCCCGAACGCTTTTAGCCATATGTTCTCCAAAGCCTCCTCTCTCCTCCCCGAAGCTCCCTGCGAAGGTTTTGGCAACGCGGGGGAAAGAGCAATTTTCTTTTCCAGGAATTGTTCTCCCCTTCGGCCGGGAAGGGGGGAAGGAGGAAAACAAAAAAGTCAGAATCGAAGCTGCGGTCTGAAGGACGGGGGGTGGGAAGGAAATGTTAATCACAGGCTGTGTGATGCCAAGGAGCAGTGACTAACGCACCGCCGAGGTGCAGGCACCGGCAAACATCTCAGGGGCCCGTCCTAAGTGCTCCCGGAGTCAGCCAAAAGCCTCGCTGCCTTCTGCAGGCTTTGGATCGAGCTCCAAATTGGCTCTTGGGAGTGGGAGAACTGGATGCAAATTAAATTTCAGGACACTTCAGAGTATTTTAAAGGTGTTTAAGGCTTAGCGCTTGGGTGCAAGATCGAGACAGGGTAGCAAAAGCGACGCTCTGGTTGCAAGAAGTGGAGTGAAACTGTGTGCCTGGGGCAGTACTTTTTGTCTAATGGCAGGACCTCTCTTCTGGTGCACCTTCCAGCTCCCCTGCTTCTGCTTTCTGCCCCATGGCTGCTGAGGATCCCTTCACCTCACAGAACCGAGGAGAAATAAAATAAAACACTCTAATTTCTGGCTGAACTAAAAGATAAACATTTGCTACCCTTTAAAGCAAATCCTTGCTTAAAGTCTGCTCTATAATGGCTCCAAGGCTACAGCTCCTACAGCACAGGCAGAGGAGGGTGTCAGAGGGGGAAACACACATCTGCCTCACATTTTAAAAGACAAACTATGGAACTATGATTACAAAGATGTTGCAGCTTGCACAAAACTCCCTTGGCAGTTGCAGACAGCTCTTACCTGATGGTTCCCACAAATGATCTGAAGAGAAAGTATCCTCTGCTCATCAAGCCCACATCCAGGGTTGCCATCAGCTCCTAGAAGGAAATATCTTGGGGAATCATAGAAAAGAGGCAGAAGATTTACCTGCAGAATAAGGGCCAAGGATGCAAAAGGAGGAAAGCTTCATGTTTACATCTGGGTTCTGTTTATAGACAGCTCAGTTAATAATCCCATTAGGCAATCATTAGGAGTAACTAATTACTAGGCAGTGCTTAGACAACAGTTGCAAGGGATAGCATCTCACAGGCTGCTTGTAATCCTAACACATTATCCTTCTTATGGCACAGGTAGTGCTTGCAGCACCCCTGTCTAACATATTTATCTTTAAAGTTTCATGATCAGTCTACTCCTAAGGATGTAATGTGCAGCAGGACCAAATATTGACTTTATTTTCCTCCTGGGCTTCTTATTCTTCACGTCCCCCTAAGACTGGCAGCACAGACAGCAGCAGTGATGCCTTTCAGCTGTGGCTTTGAAGGTTGTGTGACAGGCACAGGCACTGGGACCCAGAGCACAATGCTCCCAGACTTGGAAAATCATGGCAAGGAAATTGTTTAAAGATTTGTCTGCTCCCTCCTGCCAGGGATTTGCCCCTCTCTGATCCCAGGCAGCTCGCTGAAGGCTGCCTAGCCCACTTTCTGCACCTGGCTGGGTGATTGACCAGCAGCTCGGCAGGGTCGTGGAAGCTTTATTTCCTTTGTTGCAGGGGTGTCTGCCACGGAGAGCCAAGCCTGGATTAACCAAGCCTAAATCCCTGGGCAGCTCGCCAGAGCAATACTACCTCTGAAGCAAACGCAGCTCCAAGATGGTTTCAAGACTGGCTTTATAGATCAGTCCTTCTTAGGCACAAATCCATGGGCAGAGAGCACAATGGCACACATCAGGCCCCTGGGAAGCCTCTCCCACAGGCAGCAGTTGCCAGCCCATGCAGGAGTGCTGTGAAGTTGGACAATGCCATCTCTTTGTTGCTGCCTTTCCTCAGCAGTGCTGCCTCGCTGGCCATGTGGACATCTTTCCCCTGGACACCTACGTGTGTTGCAGTGACACACAGGGATGTGTTCCATAACTCTCCTCTCTGGCATTTGTGCTTCCCCTGTGGTGCCAAACATTTTGTTGAGGTAGCTTTGAGGTTGCTGCCATTGGGAGCAATAAAAGAAAAAAGCTGTTTTCCAGCCTTGTTCAGGAGCTGATCCAAAGGCAAGGTGCACCAAGCCTTGTAGGAGCCACCAGCTCCCAAGAACATGTCTTCTGCAAGACACCCCAGGAGTTTGGGTTTTTCTTTTCTGCAAAGTGAGGGGTTACATCTCTTCTAGACCTTTGAGTTTGGGCAGGGAGAAAGGACTTTTAGCCTAGTTCCTGTGGAAACAAGGTTAATGCACTCATGCTGTGTTTGTTTTGGCTCCCCCTAATAACTTTTGAACCTGTTGGCCTTGTTCAACTCAACTTGACAGAAGGGTAGAGGTCTACAAAATAATTAAGTTCTTGTAAGCTTTGTGAAAATAGGCATTGAGGTAGAAGAGAGAGGGGCCTGGTATCAACACTCTCATGGAGCAAAGGCTGAGTGCTCATCTCATTGAGCAGCAGGTGAATCACAAAGGCCTAAACAAGCCTGCTTCATGTTGCAATCACACAGAAAAAGCTTTATCTGAAATTTGTCCTTCTTAGAAAGCAAAATCAGGCCATGGAGCAGACAGGAAAAAGGCAGCATTCACAAAGTGACTTGCTATCTTCAATTTCAACTCAGCAGGTCTTGGGACACAGCTAAGTGTCACCTCCACATCACAGTGCAACCACTGGCTGCCTTTCACTCACTTCCATCAGTGACGCTGCTGCTGCTGCTGCAGCTGCTGCTCAGGGAGCCCAGGATGCAAAATGCTACACAAAGCCATTGGAAGGGTCCTTTGCTCCTTATGCAGCAGCTTTGCATTGGGTGTGTTTGGATGTGGTAGGTCACACAACTCATTTTGCTGGAGTGGGAAAAGAAGTACCTCTTGTGGTTTGAAAAAGTGAGTGGTGTGTGAGAGAATATTAGAAATGGTTCCCAGTGGTTTGGAAACAGAAAGGGGAATCAGAAACTTGGGAGTTCACATGGCTCTGGGACTATAAGGAAAGCAACACCTAGCACAGTTTCCACTGAAAGACCAAGGCAGACTTTGAACTTGCAAAGGCTCAGACTGACCTGCAAGGACTAAGCATAGCCCAACTCCTATGCATGAGTGAGGCACACCAAGACATATTCACAAGGGTGGGGTGTAAACAGGAGCTGCATCACACCTTTGACAGTTTTTTCTTTTCAATACCCCTCTCTTCCCTCAAACCACTCCTCCCCTCAACAAAATGAGGACAGTAATACCCATCTTTACAGAGCACATGAGGATTGACTTAAAACTGTTTTTACCTTTTTTCCTTTAAACTCCCAGGAAAGAAAAATCTTCCTGTGTTTTACTTTATTGTAGTCTTTTAAAGAAGTGATTTCTTTCTTGCCCACAACTTTTCAGCTCACCACCTTGGAATATTCCCACCTTCCTCAGAATGGATGGGTGATAAATCAGCCCCAGAGGCGTCTGCTGGCACTAGAGCCTTTAAGGATTCCTGCTTGGGCTGGTTCTGGAGCGCAGTGCTGGCTCACTGCGTTACTTGAAATGAATCTGCTTTAAAACACAAAGGTGAAAGTGAGTGGTGGCCAGACCTCTGGCCTTGTTTTCTAAGATACTGTATCAAAGGGGATCTAACCCCCAACAACCTCCAATTGTCACTTTGGCAGCAGGAGCCAAATTCTGAAACTCTTTGGGCTCAGGATAATAAAAGCTTGGCGTATAGCAAGGCTCCAGGGTGGCTTTTACCTCCGGAGTAGTTATTTGTGAGAGTGGTACCTCAAGTCCCCAGAGTGAAGGTCCCTTTGTGCTCAGCGCTGAGCAAACATCCAGAAAGAGGCTGTCTCTGTCCCCAGGAATTTGTGGTCTAAATAGACAAGTGGGCTGCACAGAGGAGAGAGGGCAACAGATGTGGCCAAACAGGTGAAATGACTTGCCCTGAGGTCAAACAGTAGATTAACACTGGTGCCAGGCACAGTGCTTCTGTCTCTTGAATCCCAAGGCAGGCCCCCAGCTGAGAGCCCCAGGCTTTTGCTCGGCTCCTAAACCTCCTCCTTTGCACATGTCCCCTCCCCTCCCCCCATTAATTCTTTTTTTCCAAGCTCTGTGCTGTGGATGGGGACAGGGTGACCTTTCATCACCACCTTCGACTCGGCAGCTCCATGCTTCTTCTCCTCTCCTATTCACTGGCTTCCTACTTTCCACATCTTGCAGAGCACTCTGATATGGGCAGGCTGGGGAACCTGAGCCAGCTCATGTTTTTTTTAGCTGATATTTAGGGTTTTTTTAGGAAGGGATGGGGGTGCAGGCCTAACTTAACACCAGTCTTGAAATTCAAACTGCTACTGTGCTGCTTTGCCCAAAAGACTCTTCCCTACACTCTCAGATGCCTTTATTTTAACATAGTTCACAAAAACAGAGTAAAAAGTTAAAAAGCCAAGGCTTTGTTTACCATATAGTTTACTTTTTCTTTTTTTCCTTCAAGATACCTACAGGTATTTCCTAACTGATTTAACCTGCTCTTGACAGTCTGGATAATTACCAGACACCAACAGATCAAGATCACAGCATGTTAGGAGTTGGAAGGGACCTCTGGAGATCTTTGAGTTCAACTCCCCTGCTAGAGCAGGACCATATAAACTAGTGCAGGTTGCACAGGGATGCATCCAGACAGGTCTTGAAAGTCTCCAGAGAAGGAGATTCCACAGTCTCTCTGGGCAGCCTGTTTCAGTGCTCTGTGACCCATCCTGTGTTGCAGTTTACATCCACTGCCCCTTGTCCTATTCCAGAACACAAGTGAGCAGAGGCTGTTCCTGTCCCTCCCTTCCTGAGCTCCAGCCCTCAGATATTTATAGACATTTATTAGATCCCCTCTCAGTCTTCTCCTCTCCAGACTAAACAACCCCAGGGCTCTCTACCTTTCCTCATCAGGCAGAGCTCCACACCCTTAATCATCCTTGTAGCCCTCTGTTGGACTCTCTCAAGGAGATCCCAGTCCCTCTTGAACCAGGGAACCCAGGCTTCAGCAAAAACACATACCTCACTGCATGCTGGTTTCTTCAGGCTGGAACCATTTATTTTATCTTCCTGCTGCTGCCAATCCACAATGCTCTGTGAAAGGAAGAAGCTGAGGTACCTACTTCCAGAGGAAGTTGTTGAGGTATGAAGCCTCAGCAGGCAAGATTAATCCAGTCTGGTGCTTCAAGCAGAGAGGTCAGACCTGCCGCCAGTTAGCACTCAGGAGTGGCTAGCTCCAGGCAGCTGCATAGCAAATTTGGATGGCTCATCTTAGGACATCCCTCTTCAGCAAGGAAAATGGATCATCATCATCATCATCATCATCATCATCATCTTCTTAGGGCCAGATGGGTTATCAGATTTGAAGTAGCATGTCTCAGAGTTGATGCTTTTTCTGAAAGGATTAGTTAGATGTATTCTTGGATGTGTTCCTGGGCAACCTGCTGTGGGTGACGCTGCTTTAGCAAAGGGGTTGGGCTAGATGAACCTCAGAGGTCTCTTCCAACCTCCACCATGCTTGCATTCTGTGACCCAAGTGAGACATCACCAACCTCACAATAACTCACCCGCAGCCTTCAGAATCTGTAACACCTGGTCACTCCCAGGATTGTGGCAATGGCGATTTCCAGATGGATGTAAAGCAACTGACACATCAAGAAAGGGAAATTACCTTTTAGATGAGATGTCTGACTTGCCAGGCTGCTGTCACAAATCACAGGATGCTGGAGGTTGGAAGTGACCTCTGGAGGTCACTGAATCCAACCCCATTGCCAGAGCAGGATCATAGAATCTAGTGCAGGTCACGCAGGAACACATCCAGATAGAGCTTAAAAGTTTCCAGAGAAGACTCCACAATCTCTCTGGGGAGCCAGTTCCAGTGCTCCATGACCCTTACAGTAAAGAAGTTCCTCCTCACGTTGAGGTGGAACTTCCTGTGCTGTAGTTTATATCCATTGCCACACTGTCCCTGTTACCACCAGCATTAGCTGCCCAACAGAAAATGCAGGTATGGACTTGGGAACAAACAGATGGGAATCAATCAGTTTTTTGGTTAACACAACAGCCTTAAAATGCATAGACCTGGCTGCCTTCAAGCAAGGTCTGCAAGAGACACCCCTCTCCCCACAAAGCCATCCCAGGTGATCAAGCCCTGGTTTGCTTTCATTTCTTTAGTAGAGAACCAGCAGAAAATTTCCAGTCCTGCACTGTAAGTAGGGCATCTGTCCAGTGCACAGTGGGCTAAGAGAAAAGAAAGAAAAGCAAAGCTGACAGCTTTCCTGTGCGTACCAAGGGCTTGGATTGTAGAATAACCAAAAGACATGGTGTTCTTGTCCTGGGTTTTATTAGGAAATTAACAGGCTGATTGATAACCTGAAATTACACAGTGAATCTCATTAAAAAAAAGAAAAAAAAAAAAAAGTTCAAAATCATGACAGTCATTTTGATTTCTACAAAACATAATGCCCAGATACAATTCCTGGTTATGCCTGTGAATTTTTACACCCTTAACCTTTCTCTAATGTACAGCAGCAAGGCTGGATAATTGCAACAGGACCTGCAAAGTTAAATACACTGTGCTCTTGTCTGCAGTCCAAGGGGAAGAGATGAAATGTTGAAAAGAAAGCCTGGGATATGAGCAGCATGATTAGAAAGTCCCCTGCAGTCTCAGCTCATCACACATCAGTATTTGAGACTGCTCAAAGCATCACAGACTGGTGATGTTAACTGCTGTGCAGAGTTACAAGGTTTTAGGGCATTGGTTTCTCAGGAGGGGAGAGAGCTCATCATGGGGTACTCCCTCTGAAGGGTGTCCACTGTGTATGTGTGTGATGCCTAAAGTGCAAAGGGTGATAGATGTGTCTACACCTCCCTCTCTTGTCAGCGGTGTGGGTTGCCATCACCACCACCACCACCACATTGGACTAAACAGCTTTTCCTGCCAGCCTGCCAGCTTTGAAGATGTTGCACATTTAAAGCAGGGCTGATGTGGTGCATGTGGGTGCTGACTACCTGCGAGGGCTGAACATCAGCCTTAGGAACCACAGCTCAAATCCTGCTGGCGTTGGGTATGCGCGAATCCACAGCGAGCCAAACGCTGCTGGCGTGACTGCAGCTATCACATGGTGGGACATGGGGCAGCTCCACGGCTCACAGCCGAGGCCCTCAAGCCTCTAGATGAGAGCTGGCACTTTTCAGTAGCAAATGGTTCCTTGCAGGGAGCTCGATTTCTCAAGGCACTATTCAGGAAGCTATTCAAATTGCCATATATGCTGTTTGGATGAGAGATGCTTTCCTGACCTGGGGCCTCGGTTCCTGAGGGGATTATGGATGCTCAGTAAGTGGCCAGCTCAAGCACTTGACCAGCAAGTCCAGGCACTTCAGCCTCTTCTCCTATTCTTGGCAACTGTAGGCTAAAAACCAGTAGATTTAGGAAGTAGTAGGGATTTCTTCTTCAAATCTATTTCAGGACAAGTCCATTCAGCTCACTGTGTTTTTTTTTTTTTTTTTTCTATTTATATATAAATTCTTTGGCAAGAGTTTTCTAGAAAGCAGAATAATAATTTTTTTTCTATGTAATACTTTATTGTCCCCCCATGAAAAACTGGTATCTCAAAAAAAAAAACCCAAAAACAAAAACCCAACCAAAAACCCAAAACCTCAAAACTATAGCAGTTCCCACTATAAATAGTATTGCTCCAGATTAAGGATTAGTTCCTCCCTCAAGGAAAAAATAAAAAAAAAAGATTGGAAAAAAAAAATCTGGCTGCTATCTGATAACTGTTTAAGCAGCAACGCTAAAATAAAACAGAGGAAGAAAAAAAATCATTCAGCATGTGGTTTGTCATTCCCTAGAACGTTAGTGCATGTTTGATACAATAAAAACAACAGAAGTTATCTTAGTCTGGTTTAAAACTTTTAGGAGCAGAAATAAATTTGCTATCTGTAGATCCATAAGCAGAACGCACTTTTTTTTTTGTCTTTCCCATCTAAGTTCAAGTATTCTTAGAATATTATTATCACTGTTATTATTATCAAAGGAGCTCTAAACCCTTGCCATTTTGCCTGTCTTTACAGCCTTTTGATCCTCCTGGGAAAGAATGAGTTGTGATCATTTGTTCACGAACAAAATCAACGTGGAGCTTCAGCAGGTTTTGCATGGTGGAAGACAGCCTGGCAACCATTGGGCTACTACGAGTGGCTTTAAAGAGCGCGTTTGAGACTAGTGGCTTGGCTACAGAAGTCACATGTTGGGTGGATGGCGAACTTTTAATTCCTTCCAGGTTCTCAACATTCAGTCCCATTGAAAGGAAAAAGGTGGGAAGAACCCAGCTCAGAGGAGAAAGGTGGGAAGAACCCAACCCGGGATGAGACCACATCAGGATACGTCATCTTCGCTGCTTCTCGGCACCGTCAGCTGCTCGTAGGTCGGGAGGGTGTTGTTAGGGAGGAAGAGATCCGAACCCACTCTGCTGCCCTTTGGAGGTGATCTGTCATTGCCTTGACTCCCCTGCTGACGGGAAACCAGATGATGCAGCATATCTGTAATGAGGTTCAGCTTCTGGTCCATCTGGGTGACCTGCAAAGGTTTGTTTAGAAGCAGTATGTGAGAACATTGCCGCAAACTCTGTGAGACAAACGCGATCAAAATGACCTTTCCTCTTAATGAGGATCATGGCAACCTCCGTGAGGACACCACAGATTTACCATTCACCAGAGTCACAGCAACCTCCGTGAGGACACCACAGATTTACCATTCACCAGAGCCACAGCAACCTCCGTGAGGACACCATGGATTTACCATTCACCAGAGTCAGGTAACCTCCGTGAGGACACCATGGATTTACCATTCAGCAGAGTCAGGTAACCTCCGTGAGGACACCATGGATTTACCATTCAGCAGAGCCACAGCAACCTCCGTGAGGACACCATGGTTTTACCACTCATCAGAGCCATGGCAAGCTCCATGAGGACACCACAGATTTACCATTCACCAGAGCCAGGCAACCTCCGTGAGGACACCACAGATTTACCATTCAGCAGAGCCATGGCAACCTCTGTGAGGACACCACGGATTTACCGTTCACCAGAGCATGGGATATTTATTGCAGCTGGTCAGAGCTGGATGAGGACAGCCTGTCAATACCTTTGCCATGTGCTTTGCCATTCATTTTATACCTGGATGGACACATGACAGTTGTGCTTTTAAAGAGATCTGCTGGGATAGAGAATTAACTCCCAGCAGAGCTTGTGGGGGAGAGGGTGTGTCCACATTCTTCTGAAACCACGATAAACTTCTGACACTTACATGCCTTGATAATATCAATATGCTCTAGTAAATATCTACTCCATTTGCAGTGACCTCATCAGCTCCAAGTGAAGCCTGACTGATGCTCTCTGTTATATTTGGCCTCTATTTCCAGCTCAGCTCACAAAATGCCCACAACTATCTTGGCTGTTGTTGGGATAGAGCAGCAGCTGGGGGCTGTGGCAAGGACTGGGAGTGGGGTGTGATGCAGTTTCACACTCTCCTCCCACAGCAACGCAGTGTGCACTAGGATGGCCATTTGGGTGCCATGAGTCACAGTAAGATGAGTGAAAGTGGATTTTTCACCTGGGGGCCACAGGGAAAGGTTCAGCCTGAAACCTCTTTTCTTCTGCCTATTAATAGAATTACAGGCTGGCTTGGGTTGTGTTGGGAGGGATCTTAAAGATCATCTAGTTCCAAGCCCCCTTCTATGAACAAGGACACCTTCCACTAAGGCCAGGCTGCCCAAAGCCCCATCCAGTCTGGTCTCGAACACCTCTAGGCAGGTGACATCCCCAACTTCCCAAGGCAAGTGGTGTCAGTGTTTCACCACCCTCATAGTGAAGAAGTTCTTCCTAATACCTAATCTAAATCTTTCAGTTTAAAACTGTTACCCCTCAACCTGTCACTACACTCCCTGATGAACTTCCCAACTTTCCTGTAGGTCCCCTTTGAGTACTGGAAATCCGCAAGATGGTCTCCTTGTAGCCTTCTCTTCTTCAGGCTGAAGAACCCCAACTCTCTCAGCCTGTCCTCACAGCAGAGATGCTCCAGCCCTCTGATTATATTTGTGGCCTTCTCTGGACCTACTCCAACAGTTCAATATCTTTCTAACACTGGGGGCCTGAGAGCTGAAGCTCCTTAAATTATTTCTTTTTTTCTTTTTCTGCTTTCTTTAAATCTTTAGGAGAAAATATAATGAAAAATCAGGATACACAACAGAGGTGGATATGCCCCAAATTTAGACTCTATTTGGTATACATTTGTGATACTCAAGAGGAAAACCAAGAATGAAATAGTTCTAGGAGCACTACAGATCCAGTCTCTATTTTCTTGGATTCTCCACACAAGAAGTAACCTCTACCATTCCTTTTATCTAGCAGGGGAAACCTCCTCTCTGTGCTGACTCCAATATGCTCAGTGAGATGTCCCAAGGGCAAGATGGGCACTTCCAGCTTCAAAGTCCTGCCCACTCTCTGCCCCTTAGCATAGCAAACAGTGAAACAGGGAAGCAAGAGTCTCCTTTACAGCCTTCTGCCCCCTTCTCCAAGCCTCAATTTTGCCGTTATAGTCTCTGACCCACTGATCCAGAGGGAGCCTAAAACACTAAGCAAACTCTAGGGAAAAAAAAAAAAAAAAAAAAAAAAAAAAAGAAAAAAAAAAAAAAAAAAAAAAAAAAAGTAATGCAGTTTTAAAAAGGCAAAAGAAAGTAAGCAGAAAAAAAAAAAAAACCAACAAACCCAAACCCCAACGTGATAGGAATACACTGCTGCCTAAAATATCTGCTAGAAAGCAGTGAAAGGCACATAAAGCCGCCAGCAAGAGCATGAGTGGGAGCAATTTATATGTGCCTGGCTACCATCCAAGTATCACACAGGATAGTAAGAGACAGTAAGGCTGAGCAGAACATCAACAAACCTGGAGGATTTCAGCAGGGACTAAAATGTTTTTCCACCGTAGAGAAAACGCTGTTTTTTTCAAACACTTTGTACAACTGGTAGGGAAGCAGATAGAGTGATTTAAAAATATGAGGTGCTGGAGATTTATACTTTGCAGCTGGTTTTGAAAACATTAGGCAAAGCACCCTAGATGGTACATGAAACACGAGTAATTCTGGATGGAAATGGCTGTTGAAAGAAGAGATTCTTCAAACGAGGAAGCTGAAGAACTCATAAGTTCAGGATTTCTAGCAGGAGATACAGATGGGAAAATGAAGCAGATCCTCAGGTTTACCTTTCAGGATTATTTGCAGACTCCCTTAAAAACAAAGGCACACTTTGCCCAAACGGTGCCCCCATGGCAAACTCATGATGCCCCAAGTGTGGCAGTACAAATCAGTGCTAGTGAAGCCTGCAGAAATATCTCATCCCTCCACCTCCCACTGTCTACCTATCGCTGGCTTTCTGAGACAGCTGCGTTGGAAGGTCTGCAGTGGAAGAGTGCATACAAAAGGCTATCTTCAGTATGTCAAAGACAGCTTTACCAAGAAAAGCCTTTTTGCCAATAATTCTACACTAGCCAGAGGATTTTTACGCATATTTTTATGGATCTCCCCTGTGAAGAAAGACTGAGAGCCCTGGGGCTGTTTAGTCTCGAGAAGAGAAGACTGAGAGGAGATCTGATCAATGTCTATAAATATCTGAGGCATGGGTGTCAAGTGCCTGGGGCCAAGCTCTTTTTGGTGGACAGCAGCAATAAGACAAGGAGGAACAGCTACAAACTGGACCATAGAAGGTTTCACCTCAACATGAGGAAAAACTTCTTTACAGTAAGGGTGACAGAGCACTGAAACAGGATGCTCAGAGAGATTGTGAAATCTCCTTCTCTGGAGACTTCCCAAACCCACCTGGGTGCGTTCCTGTGTGGACTACCCTGGGTGATCCTGTCTTGGCAAGGAGGTTGGACTGGATGATCTCTGGAGGTCCCTGCCAACTTCTAAAGTTCTGTGATTCTGTGATATATATATATATTTCTTAATTAGTGATTCCAGGCAGGGATTAGCAGGGGAAACACAAAGTGAAGATGTATCTGGAAAACACGCATTTCTGAAACTCTTGCAGTGATGAGCTATTGAACCTGACAGTAGATTGGACTGAAACCTGGATAGCCCTTCAACAGCTGTGCATCTTGGTGATGAAGTACTGGAGAGAAGCAAGATGTGAATATTCTTGTTGGGAAATAAATTCCCAGAGATAACTGGCTAACTATTTTTTTTTTTTTTTCCTGGGGAACAAGGGTTGGCTGCTGCAGCTGTGGAGTGTGGGAGGCCCACAGAAGCACAGGCAGAAGCTAATCGTTATTGAGCTGAGCCACCTGAGATAAAAACTAAAGACCTTTGTCTTTCATGCTCCTGCTTATTGGGGTAGGGCTCTGAAGCCATAAAGCTTTTGTGAGGGAGGTCCAGGTAGCTGGGTGTTTCTAATTGCTGTTTAAGCAGTTTTGCTCTCCAATAAAGCAAGCCATTTCCTGGGGAGTTCTGCACCGTGAAGGGCTTGCTCCAAGACATGCTGAAGTCAGTGGTAGATTTTGGCAGTCAAAGACTTCCAGTGACTTCATCAGGCTTTGGATCAATTTGGGACTGAATCACCAGTCCCAAATAGTAACATATCCTTCAGATATTACAGGAGAAGGAGCAATCTGGATTTCTGTACATTGCTCTGCTGATGCTTCCTGGGGTTGCTCAGAAGAGATGACATTTGTGAATAAGGTGGTAATGGGCTGATGGGCTCCATCCTCAGTTCTGCTAAAGGGATGCCTGCTTAAAGTATGAGACATCATCAAGACAGAAGCAAAAGCCACCAGAAGGCAAATTCTGCTGTGGGCCTCTTAAGTACAAGAAGCTTGCTGACATATTAGTATGCTCAATCTGGGGGTCAGTCTCATCTCCCAAGCGCACAAGAGACAGAACAAGAGGAAATGGCCTCAAGCTGCACCAGAGGAGGATTAGATTGGACATTAGGAAAACTTTCTTTACTGAAAGAGAGGGCAGGCATTGGAATAGGCTGCCCAGAGAGGTGGTGGAATTGCCACTTCTAGAGGCGTTCAGAAAACATGCAGACATGGGACTTTGGGACATCGTTTAGTGGTCATGGTACCATTGGGACTCGATGATCTTAGAGGTCTTTTCCAACCTTAATGACTCTATCTGCCTGTCATCATCCGAGCACACATCCTGAAATACATCATCCACTTGTTTGCTGCAGAGATAATTATACCCACTAGAAAAATATCATCATGTGCAATATCCTTTTCATTAAACTAGCTCGGTGCACTTAGCATGGAGAAGCGTAGCAGCTCCCCTGAATCATGCTTGCAAACACATTTACTTGATTAGAAATTAGCTGCCATGCCAGAATGAATAAAAAGTAAAGCAAACAGAAAATCTGCTGATGTTGCTCTAATCTTAACTGCTTTGGACAACTCTGATCCCCCCACTTAAAACAGCAAACAGTGTTAATTACATAGAAAAATAACTCAGACTGATTTGTTTCTTTTAGGAAAAACTAAGTAAGCTCTTTCTAGCTGATTTATGTTTCATTAGAAGCATGATGTTTGGATGATCAAATTCTTTATATGCAAATAATTTCCTTTGTATTTTATTGCTGTTGGGCAGAGGAAGCAGAGTTTGAAACACTTCAGAAATTACACACCACAGCTATTCCTAAGTCTTGCTGAAATATGGTATGAAAACAAGATTTTTCCATCCTCTGAGATAAGTTGTTTTTTTTTTTTTTTTTTAATTTCTTAAGAAAAGGATCCAAGGATCATAGATTGAGCACAGATGGAGAGAAGCAGACTGAAGCAGGTTTTGAACTTAGCACTTAGAAATGAATAAAGCAATCCCAGCCAAACAGGGCACTGAAAAAAAGAAACAACAAACCCAAACAGATCTTCACAGAGAATGAAAGATCAGAGCACAAATCTTAAAGGGGACATGATGAAGAATTGTAGTTATGGTACAGAATAGATTTTCTTTATTTAGGGAAAAGATCCAAGGATCATAGATTGAGCACAGATGGAGAGAAGCAGACTGAAGCAGGTTTTGAACTTAGCACTTAGAAATGAATAAAGCAATCCCAGCCAAACAGGGCACTGAAAAAAAGAAACAACAAACCCAAACAGATCTTCACAGAGAATGAAAGATCAGAGCACAAATCTTAAAGGGGACATGATGAAGAATTGTAGTTATCACAGTCTCACGGTATCACCAAGGTTGGAAGAGACCTCAAAGATCA
>VWZE01003478.1:562010-575732 GCA_013396675.1 Eubucco bourcierii
GCCTGAGAGAAGAAAGCAACCTCCTCCTGGCTACAACCACCCTTCAGGTAGCTGTAGACAGCAAGAAGGTCTCCCCTGAGCCTCCTCTTCTCCAGGCTAACCAATCCCAGCTCCCTCAGCCTCTCTCCATAGGGCTGTGCTCCAGGCCTCTCCCCAGCCTCGTTGCCCTTCTCTGGACACACTCAAGCACCTCAATGTCCTTCTTCAATTGAGGGGCCCAGAACTGGACACAGGACTCAAGGTGTGGCCTAACCAGTGGAGAGTCCAGGGGGAGAATGAGCTCCCTGCTCCTGCTGGCCACACTATTGCTGATGCAGGCCAGGATGCCATTGGCCTTCTTGGCCACCTGGGCACACTGCTGGCTCATGTTCAGGCAGGTGTCAATCAGCACCCCCAGATCCCTTTCTGTTTGGCTGCTCTCCAGTTATGGTAGAGAACAGATTTTTGCTGTCCCTAAAGCATCCCAGGGGCACACAGCTATTCTGATGCCCCATGCAACAGACTGATGGTGATGCTGTAGGTCCTATGAACTACAAGGTCCTCTTAGGTCAAGTTCTCAGGAGCCAGTCCTCTACATTGGGATATAAAGTGACATGCCAGCTTTTATAAGGATATCAAAAGCATGCCAGGAGGTGTCAGCGAACAAGGCAAGACTGCTCTTGTGATGAAGAAAGTGGAGGAGGACTCTTTAGAAAGGGACAAGGGGCAATGGTTTGAGATCAGAGCAGGGTAGATTTAGATGGCACATTAGGAAGAAGTTCTTTGCTATGAGGATGGTGGAACATGGGAACAGGTAGGTCAGGGAGGTGGTGGAAGTGCCATCCATGGAGACACTCAAGGTCAAGCTTGATGGGGCTCTGAGCAACCTGATCTAGGTATGGATGCCCCTGCTTACTGCAGAGGGGGGTGGACTAGATTCTCATTTTTAGAGGTTTCAAAAGTAAAGTACTCAGGGTAAAACTCAGAGCCCCTTTGGACAGCTGGTGGCTTATAGCCACCTGTGTTCTTAACATAGTTGGCTGATTAACCAAATAATTTGTGCTGAATCAAGGATGTTGTTCAGGTGGACTGTGCTTGTTCTTAGCACAGAAAGCAGAGTGTGAAGCTGCTAAAGGAGAAGAGGAAAGCCAGAACACAGGCAACACATGGCTGAATGAAACTGAGATAAAGGAACATTTCAGCTACATTTCCAACATCAAACTCCCAACTCTGCTACCCTGCCTTGAGCTAATCCTGAGGGTTTAGCTCAGAGTGAACCAACTCTTTAAGGAACTTCTTCCAAATAACTCCCCAACTGGTTGGGGAGATCCTCAAGTATTTATTCCTCCTGGTGGCCTGTTAACAAGGAGGATCTTACTGCTCTGCAGTGTGGCAAACTTCTAGGGAAAGACAATGATGCTGTCCTCACCTGTGCCTCATCATGAGCAGTGTCACGCAGAGTCCCTAATGTGTTTGCTGTTCAGCAATATAATGAGCTAGATCTATATTTCAGGAAACCACACAAAAAGCTCCTTTCTGTTAACAAAATCAGCATTTGGCACACTAGGACTCAGATGAAGAAAAGACAAGAGCCCCAAAACCACATTCCAGAACTTAGGACACCTGTTAATGGCCATGATTTGAAAGAAGCTATCAGTATCAAATGCTACTTAAGAAAAGAACAAGTGAAGGAGTGAAAGTGTTGTTATAAATCACTTTTTTCTTTGGTGGCATCCAACCTATTTAAGTTCTTGAGAACTTCAGACAGTAGCTTCCCTGGCTCCTCCTCCTGCCATGTCCCTGTGCATTTTGGTATCTCAGTATTTCTAACAGGCAGTGCTTTAATTTTGAGGGCCCTTTGGACAGGAATAAATAGGATGTTAGGAGTGGCTTTCTAGAGAAGCTCAGGGACAGGTCTGAGCATCTTCACAGTGGATTTGTTTTAAACATTGCTCTAAAACTTACAGTGGTGACAGAAGAGACCAAGATTTTCAGTATTATTAAAGACAGTTTCTTCAGGTACATGACACTTCAAGAATCATGGAAAGAATCTTCCTCCCATTTACCCAAGATCCCAGATTCCTGCAAATCCCCTTATCAGGGCTCCTGGCTTCAATGTGTTTATTTTGTTGCCAGAGCTAGGCAGCAGAGGTTCTAACCCATTGCTGAGGTGTTTATAGGAGAATGTAATCTGCACTAAGGAAGATTTGTTCTCCAGACTGTCTGCACTTTCTCTTGAGAGTTGGCCAAAGAAGGGAGTATGCAGGCGGTGGCTGGGGGAAGGACAGAGGAAGTGGAGCCCGTGAGAAAACACTCTCCTCTACTATAAGATTACTCATCCCTAGGAAAATAGAAAGGCAGAGCTTCTGAGGAACAAATTATCAGGTTTTGAGGGTCAGATGTGCGAAGCCACTTTCTAGTCAATGAAAATATTCTATGAACATTGTAAGCAATGTCTTAACTGACAAATAGCACAGAGAATTTGGAGACAAAAAGCATGTTTGGAAAGGAAGGTGCTTGCTATACACTGCGTCCTAAAATCAGCTCTCTTGTGTAAAGCTACCAGTGCCAATCGAGTTGAGATGCTAAAAATGGCTCTGTTTATTCAGTAAACTGAAACTGTTGCTGGTCTCATCTTACTTTGTATTTTTAGAGTAAAACATTTTGCCTACGCTTTTCAGAAGTGTAAAAAGGCCCTGATTTTTTGTAGCAGTAACCCTTGAATTGCTGCTCAAAATTCACCAGTAACCAGAGTGTGTTATCAGCAGAAGATGATGTGGGACTGGGAAGACACTTCTGATTTTAGAGTCGGGCTGAGAACTCAGAAACAACCAGGATTTGTGAACTAGTCACTGACTCCAATTCTCCAGAGGTTACCTTGATAGCAGTGAACTGTGATATCTGCTGAAGAGCAGTGAAGGGGAAAAGGACCTGGGAGTCCTAGTGGATGGAAGGTTGACCACGAGCCAGCAATGTGCTCTTGTGGCCAAGAAGGCCAATGGCATCCTGGAGTGTATTAGTAGGGCTGTGGTTAGTAGGTCGAGGGAGGTTCTCCTCCCTCTCTACTCTGCCCTGGTGAGGCCACATCTGGAGTATTGCGTCCAGGTCTGGGCCACTCAGTTCAAAAAGGACAGAGAACTGTTGGAGAGAGTCCAGTGCAAGCCCACAAGGATTATTAAGGGAGTAGAACATCTTCCTTATGAAGAAAGCCTGAGGGACCTGAGGCTCTTTAGTTTGGAGAGCAGTAGCCTGAGAGGTGACCTCATTAATGTTTATAAATACATAAAGGGTTAAGTGCCAGGAGGCTGGAGCCAGGCTCTGCTGGGTGATGCCCAATGACAGGACAAGGGGTGATGGGTGGAAGTTGAGGCACAGGAAGTTCCATGGAAATGGTGAAAAAAAATTTCTTCACTGTGAGCCCGGACCAGGCTGCCCAGGGGGCTTGTGGAGTCTTTCTCTCTGGAGATACTCAAAACCCACCTGGATGCAATCCAGTGTGGTCTGCTACAGGTGGTCCTGTTCTGGCAGGGAGGGTTGGACTGGATGAGCTTTTGAGGACCCTTCTAGCCCCTGACATTCTGTGATTAAAAGAGGGCTTGCCTTGGCAGAAAAAAATTCCTAATGTGCTGTACAGAAACCCACTTTTGTCACACATTTTTCTTAATTACACTGAGAAGTAAACCAAACTGGCAACACCAGCAAGGGGCCATTTCATCACTATCACACTTGTGGCATTTTAAAGTAATTTTTGTTTGTTTGAAGAATTTTGCCCTGATTGTGCAGCTCGAGCTCTAGGGAACCAGCTGCTCAGGCTGTAGGAAGTGGGGGAAGTGACAGGGTTGATTTATGCCTTCTTTCTTTCCATTCTAATTGGGAAAGTGATTTTGATAAGCAAACAACTATATACTGCAGCTAATTATTTTTCCTTTCCAAATGTCCTTTTCCCCAAAGAAAAACATCTTTTTCTATAAGCTCCCTCAAAGGCTGTGGAAATATGACATCTCTGCTTAGCTATTTGCTCAGCTACATCTCTTTCATGTGGATTTTCATGATTCTTAGAAGACTAATCTGAAAAAATGTCATCTACAGACGTCTCCTTTGAATTCTGTTTGAAGCCAACAATAGAAAGAGGCAAGCTCTGACAGGTCAAAAACTGGAAACTGCTATGAAAAAGCCACTTCAGTAGCATGTGATTAAATCAGTAATACAATATAAAACACAACATGCATGCTACCAAGTCACTGCCTCTTATGCTGCCACTATTCTCCAAAGGAAAGTGAAGAGACAGCCTTCAGGAACAACAGCAGCTGAAGATGTCATGCAATAAAAGAGAAACCTTCACAGCTATCTTTGACTGTTTCCCACCACTTAGACACAGCTCGTGCTCATAATCCCTGTCTGAATGAATGCTGTAGATCAACAGCAGGCAAAATTTCAGATGCAAGAAGAACTATCCAACGAGGCCAGCAAAGAAGTGGCAACAACAGATGCTGTGCTTGTATAGGAGAGCAATTTCTTGAAGACCCTAAAAATTATGAGAAACAATTAGAAACCCAAAGTTACAAACGCACAGGTTGATGTAGTTTTTAGGTCACCCTCATAAAATGACCTGCCTGTAACTTGCTGCTTGACTAAATGAAGCAAGGTAAGATGGATATAGAATCATAGAATCTCTTGAACACATCCAGGGAGGGAGCACCCACAACCTCCCTGGGCAACCTGTTTCAGTGCCTCACCACCCTTACTGTAAAGAACTTCCTCCTAACATCCAGTCTAAATCTCCCCTCTGCCAGTTTAAACCCATTGCCCCTTGTCCTGTCATTATGTACCTCTCCTTCTAGGAAGGAGCTCAGTAGGACACTGGGAAACAAACAAATTATGTTGCAGGAGAGTAGAATACACCTGGCCACGGACTGTTGCAGACTGCAAGACCTCAATCAGTGGAAAACTTGTGGAGCAGTGATTATCTCAGAAGTGGAGTCAGAAAGGCCTGAAGGTGAAAAGAAGTTGTAAAGGGATGACCTAAAATGCTACTAGGCAAGGCAGAAATGAAACCTATGATGGATGTAGCTGAAGGAGTTGTTAAGAAGCAGAGACTGGATATGGCTGTGACTTGAGAACAGAGAGCTGAGAATGGTGGCCTTGGTTCAGCACTTTTGTTGTTGCTATTAACAACTTCTTGCAAAAATACTTGGCTTATTAAAACACCCAAACCATTGGAAATCATCTCTTCCTGAGAATCTTCTGCAGGAGGTGTAGATGTGGGCCTTGAAACCCCTCTGCCTGCCCATGGTTCCCGAGCTGCCCAGGCCAGCCTTGGCAGCACTGTGAGTGCACCCAGATGTGCACAACACCCGTGGAGCCATTTGGTATTCACAAGGCTAGAGCCAAGCAATTAAAATCTGTGGTTGACTCTTGTTGGAGATAAATGAGACAAGACTTGAAACGCATGGAAATTTTCAAGTTAGGACAGTGTCCAAAAGCTACAGTCTTTGGCCCAGCATTGCCTCAGGATACAACATTTTTTTCTTTCTTTCTTTTTTTCTCTCTCTCTCTAAAATATTACAAAGGTCAGATATTTATTTTTTTAACCCTTTCCTCTAAACTATCAGAGTACTGGTAGATGAACAAGGGAGCTCGGAATGTTTTTCTCTCCTTGCATGATGCCAGGAAAGTGAAGTTTAGGGTCTTGTCTCTAATATAACTTTTATCAGAAGCTGCTATAGAAGACAATATTCTCCCTTTCCTATTAACTGAATCCTCTGGATTTTAGAAGAATTTGCTTATCTTCATTTACTGCAGCCCCACCTTCAGGAAATAATGTCTCTGTGACCAGACACAACTGTCTTCCATCTCCACTTAAAAATAAGACACAAGCTGGCAAGAAGAGAGGGATTCTTTCCTTCTAAGTGAATCAATGATACCAAAAGTATGAGGAGTTTATCCATCCACAAAAACATGCTGGACATCTATCTAGCACCATCACCATAAACAGTTTCCCAAACTATGCTAGTCTTATGGAGGATGTCAAGCAGGCTTGAGATAAGAAGAAATGTAAGGAAAGTATTGATCAAAGAAACTGGGGGGGGGAAAGAGTCCCTTGGGTTTACGCAAGATCTGAAAGGAGGTTGGAGTGAGGTGGGAGCTGCTCTCTTCTTCCAAGGAGCAAGCAACAGGACAAAAGGAAACAGACTGGAGTGGCACCAAGGGACATTTAGGTTGGACACTACAGAGTCATAGAATGTTAAGAGGTTGCAAGAGACCTCTGAATATCACTCAGTCCAACCACCCTGCCAGAGCAGGATCACCCAGGGCCAATCACACAGGAACACATCCAGGTGGGATTTGAATGCCTCCAGGGACAGAGACTCCACAGCCTCTCCAGGCAGCCTGCCCCAGAAGAAAGAATTTCTTCCCCAAAAGGGGTGGCAAGCCCTGGAATAAGCTTCCCAGAGAAGTGATGGAGTCCTCATCCCCTGGAGGGATTGAAAAGTTGTGTAGATGCAGGTTGAGGGACATGGTTTAGTGGTGACCTGGAAGTGCTGGGTTAATGGTTGGACTCAATTATCTTAAAGGTCTCTTTCAACCAAACTGATTCTATGAATGGCTGCTTTGGCTATAGTTCTGCAATAAATGGTGGCCATTAGTGCATCTTCTAGCCAAAGCCTTCCAGTATCTGAAGGGGGCCTACAGGAAGGCTGGGGAGGGACTATTGACAAGGTCTTGCAATGACAAGGGGCAATGGGTTTAAACTGGCAGAGAGGCGATTCAGACTAGATGTTAGGAAGAAGTTGTTTGCAGTGAGGGTGGTGAGACACTGGCACAGGTTGCCCAGGGAGGCTGTGGCTGCTCCCTCTCTGGAGGTGTTCAAGGCCAGGTTGGAGAAGGCCTTGAGTGACCTGTACTAGTGGGAGGTGTCCCTGTCTGTGGTAGGGGGTTGGAACTAGATGATCCTTGAGGTCCCTTCCAACCTTACCATTCTATGATTCTATGAAAGCACAGTGTGAACCTTTGAGCACCTCCCAGCAGAACACTCCAGTAGTTACTTACTGTTCCTGCTAGTACAGGGAAGGGAAAACCAAGGCAGGAAAGTCTGTGGGCCACCTTCAGACACACTAAAGATCTGCAACTTGAAAGGAGAAGCTCTAACAAAACCTCAACAATCTTTTCTCCTATCCTGGGCTGATCTTCACAGGTCACAAAAAACTTCCACACACTTTCCTGTGGCTTAATGAGACAGCAGCTGGGAAAACTGCTTGCTTGCTCATTTTCAATCACCTTTCTATTAAGCAAAACATTGCTACCCTGGGTCCTTCTGGTCGAGCACCCTGGTACCTATGTGCAGAGGAGAGAGAAAGACTCACTCTTTAGCTAACAGGCACTCATATTTCAGATGCTTTAGTTCCACAGATGTGAAGAAAACTCCCTGTGGTACTCGCCTCTGGAGGACTCTTTCTGCTGGTTTAATCACAGCAGTGCAGCCTCTGAACATTTCTCCATAGTTCTGTTGTCAGAAGTTTGGCTATCGGACAACAACTTTCTCCTAGCTGTTGGTTCCTATTTCCACTGTGGAACAGTAGCACATTTACAACACTTTAGGGTTAAAAAAAAAAAAGAGGGAGGAAAAAAAAAGGAAAAATAAAATGAAGCAAAACAGCAAAATACTCAAATAGTGTAAAAATACATCCTAAAGTTCTCTCCACACACACAAAGTAAAAACCACAACCAAAAACTGAAACCAACCCAACACCCCTACCACCCTCACCAGTTAAAGAAAACAAAAGAGACTAATCTTGACCTCTCTCCAAATGGAAATGTTTTGCTTCTTGAATCCTTGGCTCTAGCACTCCTATGATACTGGGACTATGACTAATAACCTCTTGCTGGAGTACTGCTGATAATTTCACCATTGAGTAGCTGTTCTCGTCCCGGCTCATCATAGCATGCACTGAAGCTGCCAAGATTTTATTTTAAAGAAAACAAAGAATAAGATCTCTGCTCACAATCCCCAGTGCTAGAAATACATTTTTTCAGCTTCAACTGCTAGGTTTTGCCTGGCAGTTTTTCCTCCTTCCTCCAAGCTGTTATTTTTCAGATGCCTGCTACGAAACGGTTTGCTCTTTCCTTTTTTCCTCTCAAACACTCTTCCTAATTCAAACCAGATTTGAGAGTGGTGCTCTTCTGAAAGCAAATGTGCCATGTATCATGTTGAGTTAGGTCAGCACTGCTCATGTTAGGTTTCACACTTCACCTAAATCAGGCATCCCTCCTGCTCTTCCAAATGGAATAGGTGCACTGGGCTCTTTCTGGTTGGAACAAAGCGAGCCACATCCACAGGTTATGGATCCTATCTTGCAGCATGGCATGAGCAGGGGAGGACACCACTGCCTGTTTTTTGTTTAAAATACCAAAACCAAGATTACTTCAAGTGTTTTGTTTTGTTTGGGTTGTTTTTGTTTTGTTGTTTTTTTCCAAGTAAAAGATTTTTGGCCAGTTCCTATTTTAGCATCCATCATCTACTTGTTATTTATGATTTGATAGTTACTGTATGGGCAAGAAAATAAAGGACGTAAATTCCTTTGTGGCTAAAATTAGCTTCAGAAATTAATAACCAAACAATGACTTCTGCAGCATTCAGAAGTGGGAGGGGGGGAAAGGAGAGGGGGAGAGGAAGGGAGAGAAGCAATTATAACAACTGTGAGTTTTGAGATTCCCTGAGGGCTGCTGGTAATTAAACCAACGGCAACATGAATCTCTGTTTGATGTGGTCATGAATTTGTTTTCAAAAGGAAAAAAAAAAAATCTTTTAAAAAAGATTCTTTCAAGAGCAATTTTTAGAGGACAAGCTCAGCATGAATTAGACCAGAAATACTTTGATAAATATTATTATGGAGAAGTCACTTATGAGCCATGGCATCTGAAGGTTAGAAATCCTGGTAATGAATAAGGTGGTAGGTTTGCAGCCACTCTGAACACACCAGGGCTGTAACCTTGTGTGCCTAAGCCTGCTCCTCGGGAAGGCAGCAGCCTCTTGTTTTGCCCTTGCATTAAACCTTCCAAAGACACAGATGCAAGACAGAAAACTTCAGTGGAAAAGCTCAGTGGAATGAAAAGAAACCCACACACAATTCCAAAGGCACTGCTCATTCCCAGGGGCTGTGCAGAGATCAAGAGGTGAAATTTATTGGTGATTAAAAAGTCTGCAAGCCTGCTCTGTGTGTCCCCCCTCCAAGCCTTTCCTACTGCTGCTTGCTTCTGCTGAGATCACATCTTCAGAAATACCTCCTTCACAACACTCTAAAACCAAAATGCTTTCATTTTGCAGAATGAAAAAAAAAACAAAACACCAACAAAAACCCCCACAAAAATAAAACTGAAATCTAGAGGAAATGAAAATGTTCTGCATCCTCTAAAATCAAGTTGTCTTGGACACCCCAAAACTGCATTTCACACATTTACTGACCAAAAACTGAAGGCAGATACAATCAGTCACAAGCCAGCAAACCACCAGTGAGCAAAGAAGAATGTGGGATATAGTGACCAGTGGAAACCCATGTTTCAAAGGAAAAGAAACTGCTTGCTGGCTGTCATGGTATTATTCATAAAGGCAAACTGGTAGGATCTTATGGATACCAGGAGCAAAACTACAACAAAGGAAACCAACTGCTAACGAAGAAGGGTTTTCAGTCAAATTTCATGGGTCATACAAAGTCATTACTATGCCTGCAGGAGTTCAGCAGCTCTGCCAGTTGAATTTGGGGGAAATGAAGTGATTATTTTGTTATGCATTTTGTAGTTTTAGACTTTTTTTTTTTTCCCCCCTTCAAATTCCAAGTTTTCAAGTCAAGCAGCTATGTGAAGATTTCCAGAGTGAGCTTCTAAGATTATTGCAGAGGAAACCTTGAAAACAGATCTTGTGTGTACACCAAGGTCACAGAAACTGCATGTTAAAGACTCTGATATCTGGTGGTTGGGTTTTTTTTTTTTTCCTTTTCTTTCTTTTTCTTTCTCTTTCTTATATGCAACCTTAAGGCTTTAAGCCAATGCCCTCACACTTTCAGGGCTTGCCTTGAAAACTATAAGACAGATCATTTGACTGCTGCCAGCAGTGAGTTCTGCACGGTTTAACTTTCCAAATTGGTTCCATCGCAGGTTTCCCTCCGGTTTTGAGTCAGTTAAAATATTAAGGCTCTTCTCCGTAACATTTTAAGTTCTAATGTCTTCAAAAGCACACAAATGTTTCTGATAAAATAACGTGTTTGAGAAATTTAATGGATGACAAAGATAACAAAAAAATCCTTCGTGCTTTTCTTTGTCAATAACCTCTAGGAATACAGCCAGGCTGGGCAGTTATTCAGACTGGTAAACCATGACTCAAAAGTGGACATATTGGCAGTGTAAGCAATGGTTCAGTGGTGGAAGCAAAAGGCTCAGAGTCTTTCCTAGCTGATTAATCATCGTGACAAGCTTGAAGATTAAATGATCTGCCCAGCTCCAGATGTTAGATGTGCATCCACCTCTTGGTATTCTTCTGGTTCATAAGCAGTAGCCTGGATTGTTCATTCTTAAGATAATGACGATCGTTACTGTTCAAAGCAAAAAGGGTTTGGGCTTTGTAATTTTATCTTTTGATAAAGGAAGCACAGTTTACACAAGATAACACAGTACATAAAGTCTAGACATGATGAAATACTGGAAGATCCTTCAGGCAGAGGTGGTGACAGTCTTGCACATAAAGCTCCATGTTTCCCTTCTCCGCTCCCACCTCCTACCAGTACAAAGGAGGAGCATGGATATGTAGCTGGATCTCTCCCTTGCCATTAAGGGCTGCACTAGCCCCTGCTAAATCAATAACAAAACACAGCTTCTCTGTGATGGGAGGCAGCATCTGTTTCACAGCACATGGTAGCACTCCACAGCACTTAAGGACAGCAACAAAAAGCAGTGATCTGACAAAAGCAGAGAACATGATGGTGGCAGAAGGGAGCTACCCAACCCTAAACCATACAGAAAGTGCTGAATAGGATCTCCAGTGGATGCAAGTGATGAGAGACATAATTTTCACTGTCATTTAAAGGATGATCTTCCACAGAAGGATCAAGCCTGTTTTGGACATCATTCCTGGGCTTCCTGTACAGAGACAGTATGAGAGGAGACCTCAGAGAATCAGCACCCTGCTTTCTGAAGCAAGCTTCAGCCTGCTCCTTCTGGACAGTGATTGTGTTCAGAGAACCAGCCCATGCTTTGTTTGGAAAATCTGAGCATCACTGCACAAAGTGGTTTAGCTGCAGCCATTTGCTATTTTCCCTTTGCATATTTTCCTCAAAAGAGTGAGAGAGGTTACTACAAAGCTGTTTATTTTCTTTTTCCTGCTAATCTTTTCTTTTTTTTTTTTTTGCTAAGACCTATCTTCTCCTCAGTCCATCACAGAGAGTGATGAGTTACTCTGGAGAAATGTTTTTACCACTCATCATGCAACCTCTGAGAAAAGATTGTCAGATAGCACTTACTGAGGACTTCAGAAATTAAAATCCTAGCACTCTGAAATATCATTTTCATCCAATTTTATGGCTGGCTTTATGTGATTCAGTGGACAATTTTAGCTCTGATACATGTGCTCTGAAACGTAAATGGAGTTGAATTTGGTCTCATGCATCACAGTTCCTTTTGGGTATAAGTTGTTCCTTTTATTTTGATTTCTGCATTGTTGATTTATGTATTCACAGAATCACAGAAACATTCAGGTTGGCAAAACCCCTCAGGATCACCAAGCCCAACCAATATCCCTACTCTACAAGGTGCACCCTAAGCATATCCCCAAGCACCACAACCAAATGACTTTTAAACACATCCAGGATTGGTGACTCCACCACCTCCCTGGACAGCACATTCCAATGCCTGACCACTTTTGGTGGGGAAAAAAAAAAAGAAATCCTAATATCTAAACTAAACCTACCCAGTCATAGCTTGAGGTCATTCCCTCTTGTTCTATGACTGATTACCTGTGAGAAGAGACTAACATCAACCTCTCCACAATGTTCTTTCAGGTAGCTGTAGATGGTCATGAGGTTTCCCCCTCAGCCTTTTCTTTTTCAAACTAAACAGCCCAGCAAGCAAAGGTCTTTTCAAATCAAGAAATAATCTCCTGAAACTCTGTCTAAGTTTTCAGATAGATGCTCAACAACAGCGGGAATAATAAAAATGATGAAAATACCAAGTGCTTCTGTTTGCATTTTGTTAATTCCATGCTTCAAAATGATTTCATAGAATCACAGAACTTTAGAGGTTGGAAGGGGCCCCCAGAGATCATTGAATCCAACCCCCCTGCCAAAGCAGCATCACCCAGGGTAACTTGCACAGGAATGCATCCAGGTGGGTTTGGAAAGCCTTCAGAGAAGGAAACTCCACAACCTCCCTGGGCAGCCTGCTCCAGAGCTCTGCCACCCTCACTGTAAAGAAGTTTCTCCTCACGTTGAGACAAAACCTTCTGTGTTCCAGTTTGTATCCATTCCTCCATGTCTTATTACTAAGCATCACCACATCCACTTGACATCTGCCCCTCAGATATTTGATGTATTGATCAGATGCCCTCTCAGTCTTCTCAAGACTAAACAGCTTTATGACACTCAGTACATATGGCTGAGGAGATAGAAACAACAGAAGGTGAAATAACTTTCCTCAAGTCTGCAGAAAACAATGGCTGAGGCAGGAACATCACCTGCACCCCCTGAAAACCCAACAACCACCCCTTCAATGCACCTTTCTAGATGGGACAGGGGTTGTCAGGATAACTCAAGTGTCTAACATTGCCTTGTAAAAGTTGATTTGCACAGAAGGTAGAGGAGGTTTGGTTGCACTTACTCCTCGCTGGCTGACACAGTACTCACAGTGTACATGTGCAAGAGAGGAGGCCATGTGTGACCTGCTCTGATAGGCATTATTTATATAACAGTTCCACTGACAGAAAAACTAATAAATCCACAGCCTGCAGATGATGTGCAGACACACAGACACATCATCACAAATATCACTTTATCTTGATTCTTGGTCTTTTTTTCCTCCCTCTCTGCTGCAGCACTGCAGAGCATGGAATGCAATAGCAAAGTCAGCATCTGGCTAAGGAAGAGGTTTATTGGTGTCACAGTGGTTCTCCATGTACAACTGACACACAGCAACAAGGGTCATTTTCCAGGGAATCCTTTCTATATGAACATTTCACATAGGTCTAACTGAGTTAAACCCATTTGGGATGCAGTGCTGCAAGGTGCTCAGCACTTCCCTGACTCTGAGTGCCCTCAGTTTCCTGCCATCTTTTCTGTGAGGAAGTTTCCCATGAGAAAATTCTTTACTATGAGGGTGCTGAAAAACTGGAATGGGTTGCCCAGAGAAGCTGTGGATGCCTCACCCCTGACAGTGTTTAAGACCAGGCTGGATGAGCTTTTGAGCAAGCTGGTATAGTGGGAGGTGTCCATGCCTATGGCAGGAGGTTTTAAACTAGATGATCTTTAAGTCCCTTCCACCCTAAACCATTCTGTGATTCTATGACTTGGGAAGAACTATATGTGAAATACACAGTCTGTAACTTTCCATAACAGTGACTGCACAGTGCAAGAGGGCAAAGCAAGGTTCCCCTGCTTATGTATTGTAACTATAGTCTACTTATAATTCTACAGTTAGTTTAGAATCATAGAATGGTAAGGTTGGAAGGGACCTCAAGGATCATCTAGTTCCAACCCCCTGCCA
>VWZE01003479.1:0-10438 GCA_013396675.1 Eubucco bourcierii
CTGTCCTCACAGCAGAGCTGCTGCAGCCCTCTGACCAGCAAGTGACTGTAGGCTGGTTCTGTCCCCTCCTTTCTGGCTCCACCAAAACCCTTCAGCCATAATTCTCCTTTTTAAAGGAGTTTTGGGATGATCATTCCCAGACAACACAAACCTCTGCCCACAGAGCACTCCACATGGGTCTGTGTGACACAGCAACCAAGGCTGTGACCCTGGGAGGGTTAGATTCATTCTTTGGGTGAGATCTGGATGTAGCACCTCAACCCTCTGAGGTTTCCACGAGGATTTATTTACAATGTTTTACAGTGAGCCATGACTCCATAAAGTGCAGTTAAAAGAAAACAGCCTTGAGGGCTGTGGAGGGGGTGGAAGTCCCCAAGCCCCCTTTTACCCCCTCAGCTCTTGGTGTTGCTTCTCTCCTTGACACTGAGGTTATCAGGCAGCATGTGCAGGTCAAAGCCATAGTGGAGGTAGTGGAAGATCTCCTCTGCCTTCTGCACACTGACCTGGGCACCAGCAGCGATCTCCACGGGGGAGCTGTAAGAGACCACAGCAAGAGGACACCTTCAGGTGCAGCTCAGGACATCATACCAAGACAAGAAGGCCAGAAGTGTCATTGAATCAGAGAATAGTTTAGGCTGGAAGGGACCTCAAAGCTCAGCCAGTTCAAATCCCCAGCCACAGGCAGGGACACCTCCTACGAGAACAGGTTGCTCAAGGCCTCATCCAGCCTGGCCCTGAACACCTCCAGGGAGGGAGCAAGAGTGCAACAGGAGGACCAGGAGCTGCTGGTGGTCACCTCTCAGCAGGTTCCTGAGCGCTGTGAGCACACCAGCTTAAGCAAGAAGTGTTGGAGCAGGTCCGGAGGAGGCCATGAAGATGCTGAGAGGGCTGCAGCAGCTCTGCTATGAGGACAGACTGAGAGAGTTGCGGCTCTGCAGCCTGCAGAAGAGAAGGCTTCCAGGAGACCTTAGAGTAGCCTTCCANGACCTGTGCTAGTGGGAGGTGTCCCTGCCTATGGCAGGGTGTTGGAACTGGCTGATCCTTGAGGTCCCTTCCAACCTTACCATTCTATGATTCTAAGAAAGCTGCAGATGAAATGGAAAGCTGTGGAAGCGGAGAGGGAGAGGTGAGGGAAAAGGGGAGGGATGGTGGGAGTAGGGCCATGGCATGGCCTGGGTCTGCTCAGATGGAAAATACTGAGAAATGCATGAAAAGGAGTGATGAGGAGACAGGAAAGCTTCTGAGGAGCTCTGGAAGTCACAGGAGCGAGTCCAGAAAAGGGCAACAAAGCTGCTGAAGGGTCTGGAGAAAAGGTGTGGTGAGGAGCAGATGAGGGAGCTGGGGTTGTTTACCCTGGAGAAAAGGAGGCTGAGGGGAGACCTTCTGGCTCTCTACAACTCCCTGAAAGGAGGTTGGAGCCAGGTGGGGGTTGGTCTCTTCTCCCTAGGCACAAGCCACAGGACAAGAGGAAGTGGCCTCAGATTGCACCTGGGGAGGTGTAGGTTGGACATGGGCAACAATTTATTCCCCAAAAGGGTTGTCAAGGCCTGGCCCAGGCTGCCCACAGCAGCGGTGGAGTCCCCATCCCTGGAAGGGTTTCAAAGCTGTGAAGATGTGGTGCTGAGGGACATGGTTTAGTGCTAGACTCAGCAATGCCAGGCATAAGGTTGGAATTAATGATCTTAAGGGTCTCTTCCAACCTAAACAACACCATGGTTCTAACAGCAAGGCAGAGAGAAGACCTCTCTAAGCAACTCCCCCAGCAGGAGGTCCTGGAGGAGACAGAGCAGCCAAAGCAGTCAGGCCCCAAGGCAGCTTCTGGACACCTTTGCTGTTACCTGTTGGTCAGCTCCTTGAGGGAGCCGAAGCGATGGCACATGTTGAGAGCAGCTGGGTAGCTGAGGTTGGGAATGGTCAGGTAGAAGTTGAGCACTTCCCTCCTGTGACCCTCCACCTCTGTTGGCACACAGATGGCAGCATTTTTCCTCTGCTCCACCAAAGCCAAGTCCTTCAGCAGGGCAGCACTTTCCTCTTGGCAAGAGCTGAAGAGAATTCGCACCCCAGCCTGGACCAAGGCTGCAAGGACACCATCATAGTACTGTGTCCTCTGGCAGATGCGAGATGTTTCTCCTGCCGAGTGAGAATAGAGAGATCTGAGTGAGAAGGCAGTGAGAAGGCAGTGAGAAGGCAGTGAGAAGGCAGTGAGGCACATCTAACAGAATCACTGCTGCCCAGCTGCTAACAAACGTGGGCAAGGTGCTTCGGCATGTGGTTTAATCACTGTGGTGCTGTTGGGCTGAAGGTTGGACTTGGATGATCTTAGAGGTCTTCTCCAACCAAAAAAAGTCCCAGAATGTCAGGTGCTGGAAGGGACCTCCAAAGCTCAGCCAGTCCAACCCCTGCCAGAGAAGGCTCTCCTAGACCAGATCATACAGGAACACATCCAGGCGGGTTTGGAATATCTCCAGAGAGGGAGACTCCACAACCCCCCTGGGCAGCCTGTGCCAGGCTTCTGCCACCCTCACAGGGAAAAAATTCCTCCTCATGTTTAAATGAAACTTCCTCTGCCTCAGCTTCCACCCAGTGCCCCTTGTGCTGTCCCTGGGCATCACCCAGCAGAGCCTGGCTCCAGCCTCCTGCCACTCACCTGCACATCTTTAGAACCATTGCTGAGGGCACCTCTCAGGCTCCTCCTCTGCCAGCAGCACAGCTCCAGCTCCCTCAGGCTCTCCTCCTAACAGAGCTCTTCCATTGCCTTCAGCATCTTTGTGGCTCTGGGCTGGACTCTCTCCAGCACTTCTATGTCCCTCTTGAACTGGGGGACCCTGGACACAGGACTGCAGATGTGGCCTCAGCAGGGCAGAGTAGAGTGGCAGAAGAACTTACCTCAACCTACTAACCACACTAATCCACCCCAGACTGGCATTGCCCCTCCTGGCCATGAGCACACATTGCTGGCTCATGCTCAACCTCCCACCAACTAGGACCCCCAGATCCTTTCCCCCTCAGCTGCCTTCCAACAGCTCAGTCCCCAACCTCTCCTGCTCCCTGGGGTTGTTCTTTCCCAGGTGCCAGACTCTACCTTTGCCCTTGCTAAATTTCACTCAATTTCTCCCTGCCCACCCCTCCAGCCTGTCCCAGTCTGGCTGAATGCCAGCACAGCCTCCTGCTGTGGCAGCCACTGCACCCAGCTTGGTGCCATCAACAAACCTGCTGACAGTGCCCTCTGTGCCCTCAGCCAGGTCATTGATGAATAGATTGAACAGAACTGGTCCCAGCACTGACCCCAGTGAGACCCCACTAAACACAGGCCTCCAATACTATGATTGTATGAAAACAGCTCAAAGATCTCCTGCTTTGAGAGTCACAGACTTGGTTTGGTTGGAAGGGACCTCAAAGCTCATCCAGTCCAGCCCTGGTGCAGTCACCAAGGACATCTGCAACTGGCTGTTCAGAGCCCCAAACAGCCTGGCCTTCAACAGTTGTAGAACCAGGAATGGATTTGATCCATCCACAGGAGCTTGAAAAGAAGATGAGGGAAAACATCTGAAAGAGACAGGAGGGGTCAGAAAGGTTGGATTTACTGAGCTATAGGAGAGGTTGAGCTGAGGAATATCAGCAGGAGAGAGGATTGGGAGGAACACTTGATAAAGGATGGCCAAGAGAAGAGAGCAAGCTGCAAGAGGTTTGGTGGAACCACAGAAGTTAGAACATACTTGGATGCTGGCAAACAAGAAAGCAGCAGTGCTCAGGAAATGGCCCAATGAGAATAAAGGGAATAAAGTGGACAGCAAGTGGACAAAATGACCAATTCTGTCCTTGTTTCCATAGCTGAGCCATTCCATCTGTGCCACCAAAGCAAAGCTGTGCCCACAAGATGAGTTTCCATCTGTTTTCTGTCCTGTACCACACACAAACCCAATCATGGAATCACAGAATGGTAAGGTTGGAAGGGACCTCAAGGATCAGCCAGTTCCAACCCCCTGCCATAGGCAGGGACACCTCCCACTAGCACAGCTCACTCAAGGCCTCATCCAACCTGGCCTTGAACACCTCCAGGGAGGGAGCAGCCACAACCTCTCTGGGCAACCTGTGCCAGTGTCTCACCACCCTCACTGCAAACAACTTCCTCCTAACATCCAGTCTAAATCTCCCCTCTGCGAGTTCAAACCCATTCCCCTTGTCCTGGCATTGCAAGACCTTGTCAATAGTCCCTCCCCAGCCTTCCTGGAGCCCCCTTCAGATACTGCAAGGCCACTCTAAGGTCTCCTGGAAGCCTTCTCTTCTGCAGGCTGCAGAGCCCCAACTCTCTCAGCCTGTCCTCACAGCAGAGCTGCTGCAGCCCTCTCAGCATCTNGCTGCCCACACTGCTCTTGCTGCAGCCCAGGACCCGGTTGCTGTCTGGGTTTCATGTGCACACTGCAGCCTCATGCTGAGCTTTCCATCAACCCAGACTCCAAGGTCCCTTTCCTCAGGGCTGCTCTCCAGCCATTCCCCACCCAGCCTGTATTTGTGCTTGGGATTGTGCCTACCCAGGTGCAGGACCTTACACTTGGCCTTGTTGAATTTCATGAGGTTGGCCTGCGGCCAATGTATTCTCACGGTCCCCCAGCTGGCAGCACCCACCTGCTTTTGCCCTGTCCTTCTCCACAATCACACAGACCCTCTCAAAGGTGCTTTGCAGGCACTGGATCCTCTGGGTGACCTTGGTCCTGTTGGCTGGGCTCAGCAGCTCAGACAGAAACGTCCTCTCCACGGCCAGGCGGTTGCTGACCACATAATCACCGCCGCCCAGGGAGCAAACCTGCACCTTCACGCCGTGCAGGGCCTTCAAAGAGGAGATCACCTCAGCTCCAGAGGAGATCTCCTTGCTGTCTGCCAGAATGCAGAGGGAAGGGGGCCTCTGCAGAGGAGCAGGTGGAAATGAAGCTGGAGCTGCAGAGGTCTTTATGGAAGAAGAGGAAGGTGCTACTGAAGGGTTCCTGCAGGCACTCTTCGAGGAGCTCTCCACCTGTGGCAAGAATCAGAGTTCCTGAGAGATCACAGAGGGATGAGGTTGAGGTAAAATCTGCCAAGAAAATCAATAGTGGCTTTCAAGTGCTGATGATTCCAAGGTTCCACCTTGGGTTTCACTCCAGCTAATCAAAATCTTAAAGACAGTGGGGATTAGGAAGAAATTCTTTACAGTGAGGGTGGAACAGGTTGCCCAGGGTGGGTCAAGGATGCTCCCTTCCTGAAGGTGTTCATGGCCAGGCTGGATGAGGCCTTGAGCAACCTGGTCTGGAGGAAGGTTTCCCTGCCTATGGCAAGGAGGTTGGAACTGGATGACCTTGCAGGTCCCTCCCAACCCATTCTGTGATTTTATGAATCAGTGGACACTCTGTGGTGTCTGAAATAGATCCACATTTATCCTGAGGAGCAGACTCAGGACACTGCTCATCTCCAAACAAGACACTCTCCAAGTTACACTGTGAATACAAAAATGGTCTACACCAAAGAAAAGAGTGACAATGTAAAGCAGCATGAGCAGAATGGACCCACCAAAGACCTTCCATTTGTCACTACTGCATTGCTGACAGCCCCTAAAAACCCAGAACACCACCAGGGCAGGTCCCCAAGTGTGGGATCATCTATGAAAATGCAAGGTGAGAGGATCAAGGAATCACAAAATGGTTTAGGTTGGAAGGGACTTTGAAGATCATCCAGTTCCAACCCCACTGCCATGGGCAGGGACACTTTCCACTATCACAGTATCACCAAGGCTGGAAGAGACCTCAAAGCTCATCAAGTCCAACCCATTCCCACAGCCCTCCAGACCAGACCATGGCACCAAGTGCCACGTCCAAACCTGCCTGGAACACCTCCAGGGACGCTGACTCCACCACCTCCCTGGGCAGCCCATTCCAGCAGTCAATGACTCTCTCAGGCAACAACTTTCTCCTCACCTCCAGCCTAAACTTCCCCTGGCACAGCTTGAGAATGTGTCCTCTTGTTCTGCTGCTGCTTGCCTGAGAGAAGAAAGCAACCTCCCCCTGGCTACAAGCACCCTTCAGGTAGCTGTAGACAGCAAGAAGGTCTCCCCTGAGCCTCCTCTTCTCCAGGCTAACCAATCCCAGCTCCCTCAGCCTCTCTCCATAGGGCTGTGCTCCAGGCCTCTCCCCAGCCTCGTTGCCCTTCTCTGGACACACTCAAGCACCTCAATGTCCTTCTTCAATGGAGGGGCCCAGAACTGGACACAGGACTCAAGGTGTGGCCTAAGCAGTGCAGAGTCCAGGGGGAGAATGAGCTCCCTGTTCCTGCTGGCCACACTATTCCTGATTGCACTAGATCAGGTTGCTCAAGGCCCCATCCAATTTGGATTTCAACACTTGCAGGCTTGGAGCCTCCAGAGCTTCTCATCATCTAACAAAGTGTGAGGTGAGAGGAAATGTTGTAATGAGTTGACACCAACCTCAGAGGGAGCCTGTAGAACCTTCTTCCCCAGCTCAGGGACAGAGAGTGGAGAGCCTGTCCTCCTGCCATGATGCTCTGGTTGAAAATCCAGCATTTCAGATACTGAAGCCTTCAGGCCAAGAAGTAACTCACTCTTGTCCTTCCCAGACTGCTGAGCAATCACATCCCCAGCAGCTTCTCCATGCTGAACAGAAGAGGCTGGAGGCAACACCTCAGGTGGCTTGTTTTTCTGTTCTGCTCTCAAACAGTCTGGTCTCACAGGCTTCTCTCTGCTGCTGCTGGTTTCATCCCCACTGGAGTCACTGAGGACAATAATTCGAGATGGTTTCTTCTTCTGAGGTGGGACAGAGCAGGTCTCCTCCACCCCGGCCTGGTCCAGCCTCCTCCTGCGACGTGTCAGGTACTGCTTCCTCCCACTGGCCAAGGTCTCATTGTGTAGCAGATCAAAATTCACACTCACTTCTTCCTCACTAGATTCATTTCTTGGGCAAAGCTCCTCCTCCTCCTCCTCCTCTCCCACGCAGAAGCTGTCTTCTGCATAAGTCTGGTCTTGCTCAGGAATCTGGGGGGGTGAAACACCAAACCTGGTTAAGTTTTGAAGCCCTGTAATGATTCTGCTCCTCTCCATACATGCACTTTGCTGCTCAAACCCATCCCACACACAAGTCTGTGCAATGCTTGAAGTGAAATGGAAGCTCAAGCTTGGTTATTTCTGCAGAACCTCAGCTGAAGCAACCACAAAACTGACCTCATGAGCTGAGGCTGTGTGGACATTGAGTGACACAGTCCTAGAATGGGTTGGAAAGGACTTTAAAGATCATTTAGCTCCAACCCCCCTGCCATGGGCTGGGACACCTTCCACTAGGCCACTTTCCTCAAGTCCCATCTTGTGAGCTCCTAGCAAAGGATCAGTGAGAAGGATTTGAAGTTCTGTGTGTGTCTCAATAAACCCAGTGCTTTCTGCTTGTCTTTAAACTTAAGGCTCTTTACTCACTGAATCCCAGCATGGTGGAGTTGGAAAGGACCTCTGCAGATCAACCAGTCCAATCCCTCTGGATAAAGCAGGGACACTGTGAAGGTTTGGGAGTTCCCCCACCCCCCCACACTTTGTAAAATGACCCAGACTAGCACTCAGTCGGCTGGAAGTTAAATGATGAAGCTCTATTTACAGCTTTGCACAATGTACAGCAGATATTTACACTATATACACAATATTTACAGAAATATACAAGTTAAAGGTAATACAGCAACACAACTCCCCTCCCAGAAATCAGAGACCCCAGGAGGGGCTCCCAACCACCCTTCCACCTTCTCCCCACCCCTGTACCTTACCCCAAGGTTTGTCTTACGTGCAAGGTAAATTAGGAGAATCAGCCAGGGGGGTTAGAAGAAAAAGTGGTTAGTGAGGATTAATCAGCAGAGGAGCCAGAGCCCAGAAGCTGCTAGATCCCACCAGCNCACAGCAGCTTCACAACAGCAAGGTGGTTTTGGTTTCCAAAGAGAGTCCACAGCCCCTGTGGGCAGCCTGCTGCAGGGCTCCAGCACCCTCACACCAAACAAGTCTCTCCTCATCTTCAGATGAACCTCCTGGCTTCCAATTTGTGCCCATTGCTCCTCGTCCTGTGCCTGGGCACCACTGACAAGAGTCTGGCCCCATCCTCTTGCCCCCCACAGGTCCTTTAGCTGAGAAGATGCCCTCTGGGGCTGCTTCTCTTCAGACTCAATGGTCCCAGGTCTCACAGCATTTCCTCCTCCCAGAGATGCTCCCAGACCCCTCTGCTAGACTCTAGTCAAGGGTCAGTGTCCTGTGACAGTGGGCAGCAAGAGGCACACAGCCAGAGTTCTGAGGAGCAGTTGGAAGCACTGTGAGATAGCAGCCCTAGCATCTCCTGGATATTTAGGAACTCGAGTTGTAATTTCTGGAGCAAACATGATGTCTTAGCACTGTTGCTTACCTGGAGAGAAAAGCACAGCTGCAAGCAGGCTTCAGAGCAAGATTAAAACCTAAGCATGGTCAGGGACCATTGGAATTTCACAAGAAGTCATCTTTGCCTACAACAAGCCCAAGCAGTGCTCCAGGCTGGGGACAGAGTGGCTGGAGAGTACCAGGCAGAGAGGGACCTGGGGGTGCTGGGAGAGAGGAGCTGAAGATGAGGCAGCAGTGTGCCCAGGTGGGTAGCAGAGCCAATGGCATCCTGGCCTGGCTCAGGAACAATGTGGACACCAGGACAAAGGAGATTATTCTGTCCCGGTGCTCAGCACTACTTAGGCCACAGCTTGAGTGCTGTGTCCAGTTCTGGGCCCCTCCATTCAAGAGAGATGTTGAGGAGCTGGAAGGTGTCCAGAGAAGGGCAGCAAGGCTGGGGAGGGGCCTGGAGCACAGCCCTGTGAGGAGAGGCTGAGGGAGCTGGGGGGGGGCAGCCTGCACAAGAGGAGGCTCAGGGCAGAGCTCATTGCTCTCTGCAGCTCCCTGAAGGGAGGTTGGAGCCAGCTGGGGTTGGGCTCTGCTGCCAGGCACCCAGGGACAGAAGAAGAGGACACAGCCTGTGCCTGTGCCAGGGCAGGTTCAGGCTGGATGTTAGGAGGAAGTTGTTGGCAGAGAGAGTGATTGGCATTGGAATGGGCTGCCCAGGGAGGTGGTGGAGTGCCCATCCCTGGAGGTGTTGAAGCAAAGCCTGCATGAGGCACTTAGTGCCACGGTCTGGTTGGTTGGCTGGGGCTGGGTGCTAGGTTGGGCTGGATGGGTTTGGAGATCTCTTCCAGCTTGGCTGATTCTGTGATTCTGTGACTTCCTTCCATACCTGTGAGAAAATGGCTGTGCTGTTGAATTCCCGATGGACCATTTTGTATCTGGTGCCCAGAGCTGGACTGCGCACGGATTTCAGGTAAACTCCTTTCATCTCACAGTCTGAAAGCAAGCATGAAGAGAACAGGAAGAACTCTTGTGAAAGATTCATGTTTTTATTGATTACTGCTCCCCTCATTCAGTAATAATAGAATCACAGAATGGTAAGGTTGGAAGGGACCTCAAGGATCAGCCAGTTCCAACCCCCTGCCATAGGCAGGGACACCTCCCACTAGCACAGCTCACTCAAGGCCTCCTCCAACCTGGCCTTGAACACCTCCAGGGAGGGAGCATCCACAACCTCCCTGGGCAACCTGTGCCAGTGCCTCACCACCCTCACTGTAAAGAACTTCCTCCTGACATCCAGTCTAAATCTCCCCTCTGCCACTTCAAACCCATTGCCCCTTGTCCTGGCATTACAAGACCTGAAAGGAGATTGGAGCTGGGTGGGGTTGGTCTCTTTTCCCAAATAACAAGGGACAGGACAAGAGGAAACAGCCTCAGGTTGCCCCAGGAGAGGTTTAGGTTGGACAGGAGGAAAAATTCCTCTCCCTTTAGGTTTGTCACAGCCCAGCTCAGGCTGCTCAGGGCAGTTGTGGAGTCCATCCTTGGAGGGGTTTCAAAGCCATGGAACTGTGGAGGTGAGGGACAAGGTTTAATGGTGACCTGGCAGCTGGACTCAATGATCTTAGATGTCTCTTCCAACCAAAGCCATTCTGTGATTCCATAAATCTGTTAACTGCCATTTTCCAAAGCTTATTTTTTTTGGCCAAATTTGGGTGAATTTTCCTCTGCCCTACAAGTTCTTCTGCATTATGATCATAAGGTAGAGAGAGCAACATCCTTCTTCTGCTGCCTTTCTTTAGAAAGCTCTTGCTGACCGAAATAAAAACAGTCCAAAAAGATCAGCTGCTGTCTGACCTAAGCACAGCAAATGTGAACTGAAATTGTTGGATTTGATGCTCTTGGAGGATGTTTCAACCTTAAAGATGCTGTTTTAGCTGACCAAAAGGCCATGCTCATCAAACACAGCAGCCCTAACCTTCAAACCTTGGAGTCCTTGGAAAAGGACCTTGGAGTCTGGGTTGATGAAAAGCTCAACATGAGCCTGCAGTGTGCACATGCAGCCCAGACAGCCAA
>VWZE01003479.1:18956-30044 GCA_013396675.1 Eubucco bourcierii
GAAGGAGGGGGGGAAGGGGGGAAGAAAGGGTGGAGAAGGGGAAGAGGGGGGGAACGGGAGGAGAGGGGAAGGAGAGAGAGGAGAAACAGACCAGCATCACTGCAACCAGGTCAAATTAACTTCCCAGCAGGTGGGAGCGGGGGGAGAAGAGGAGGGGGAGAGAAGAAGATGGGGGAAGAAGATGGGGGGTGGAGAAGACAAGCACCACTCCAAGCAGGTCCAATTAACTTCCCAACTGTCACCCGAGGAGAGGAGGCACTTGGCTGATGAGATAAGGGTGTTGATCAGGATCTGTTTAAGTTTGCCTAGGTAATCACTGAACTTGCATAATGTTTCAACTGAAGTACCCAAGCATTAGCCCAACACAACCTACATCAAAGGGAATAAAGGTGGATTAGCTTCCAAACCACTTAACCCCTGGTGAAACAGGAGGAGGTGATCCTCTGTCTGCTCAATGCCGTGGAAAAGATGCAGAGAAGATCACTCTCAGCCCTGTCTTGCTCTGAGTTACTTAACTAACCCAAAACTAATCAAACTTGCCAGAAAAGATAAGCGGAGAGTAGGTAAAAGAATCAGTCAAACCACAACTGCACCAGAGGTAGAGCAGGCAACAGCAATTCCTTCATGTTCTCACATGGCCAAACCCAGGTAGAGCAGACAACAGCAATTCCTTCATGTTCTCACATGGCCAAACCCAGGTAGAGCAGGCAACAGCAATTCCTTCATGTTCTCACATGGCCAAACCCAGGTAGAGCAGACAACAGCAATTCCTTCATGTTCTCACATGGCCAAACCCAGGTAGAGCAGACAACAGCAATTCCTTCATGTTCTCACATGGCCAAACCCAGGTAGAGCAGACAACAGCAATTCCTTCATGTTCTCACATGGCCAAACCCAGGTAGAGCAGACAACAGCAATTCCTTCATGTTCTCACATGGCCAAACCCAGGTAGAGCAGACAACAGCAATTCCTTCATGTTCTCACATGGCCAAACCCAGGTAGAGCAGACAACAGCAATTCCTTCATGTTCTCACATGGCCAAACCCAGGTAGAGCAGACAACAGCAATTCCTTCATGTTCTCACATGGCCAAACCCAGGTAGAGCAGACAACAGCAATTCCTTCATGTTCTCACATGGCCAAACCCAGGTAGAGCAGACAACAGCAATTCCTTCATGTTCTCACATGGCCAAACCCAGGTAGAGCAGGCAACAGCAATTCCTTCATGTTCTCACATGGCCAAACCCAGGTAGAGCAGACAACAGCAATTCCTTCATGTTCTCACATGGCCAAACCCAGGTAGAGCAGACAACAGCAATTCCTTCATGTTCTCACATGGCCAAACCCAGGTAGAGCAGGCAACAGCAATTCCTTCATGTTCTCACATGGCCAAACCCAGGTAGAGCAGGCAACAGCAATTCCTTCATGTTCTCACATGGCCAAACCCAGGTAGAGCAGGCAACAGCAATTCCTTCATGTTCTCACATGGCCAAACCCAGGTAGAGCAGGCAACAGCAATTCCTTCATGTTCTCACATGGCCAAACCCAGGTAGAGCAGGCAACAGCAATTCCTTCATGTTCTCACATGGCCAAACCCAGGTAGAGCAGGCAACAGCAATTCCTTCTTGTTCTCATATGGCCAAACTCCACTGGCCACTGTGATCCTGGGAAAACTGCTGTGGGTGCCCCTGTTGGACTGGATGATCCCCAGAGGTCCCTTCCAACCCCACCATGCTGGGATTCTGGGATAGATTTGGGATGTTAAGAGGCAACAGAACCATTCTCATGATTCAAAAGAGCTAAAGAAACTCAAGAAGTCAGTTCTTTAATTGGTAATGGTGGTAGGGAATCTCTTGGTTACCTCAGGAATGAGAAGGTGCCAAATGGAGTGGTCAGGCATTGGAACAGGCTGCTCAGGGAGGTGGTGGAGTCACCATCCCTAGAGGTGTTCAAGAATAATGTAGACATGGCACTCAGGGACATAGTCCAATGGCCATGATGGCCTTGGATTGATGGTTGGATAATCTTACAGGGCTTTTCCAACCTAAATAATTCTGTGGTGAAACATTTTCCCATTTTTAATAGCCAGATAGGTTGCTAACATTACCTCCACCTTGAATAAACTACTAGAAAGCAGAAGAGATGCATGATACAAGAGATACAGATACACTGGCACAGGTTGCCCAGGGAGGTTGTTGCTGCTCCCTCCCTGGAGGTGTTCAAGGCCACGTTGGAGGAGGCCTTGAGTGAGCTGTGCTAGTGGGAGGTGTCCCTGCCTATGGCAGGGGTTTGGAACTGGCTGATCCTTGAGGTCCCTTCCAACCTTACCATTCTATGATTACTACACAAGTCTTCTTTGGAGGTGTTATTACTGCTTTTGAAACCCAAAACCCAGACCTTACAAACCCACTGAACTGCTTTGAAGAGATCAAGAAGCAAGGACCACTGAGAGAACTCACAGAGGAAACAGCCTCATCTTCCACCAGAGGAGGTTGGACAGGAGGAACAATTTCTTCCCCTTGAGGGTTGTCAAGGCCTGGCCCAGGGTGCCCAAGACAGTGGTGGAGTCCCCATCCCTAGAAGGGTTTCCAAGGCATGGAAGTGTGATGACCTGGCAGAGCTGTGTTAATGGTTGGACTTGATGATCCTAAAAGGTTTCTTCTAACCTTAATGATTCTCTGGTTCTTCATGGTTGGACTTGATGATCCTAAAAGGTTTCTTCTAACCTTAATGATTCTCTGGTTCTTCATGGTTGGACTTGATGATCCTAAAAGGTTTCTTCTAACCTTAATGATTCTCTGGTTCTTCATGGTTGGACTTGATGATCCTAAAAGGTTTCTTCTAACCTTAATGATTCTCTGGTTCTTCATGGTTGGACTTGATGATCCTAAGAGGTTTCTTCTAACCTTAATGATTCTCTGGTTCTTAATGGTTGGACTTGATGATCCTAAAAGGTTTCTTCTAACCTTAAAGATTCTCTGGTTCTATACCTGCCATCCTCTCAGCTTTCAGAAAAGGTTTCAAAACCTCTTTAATAAACTCCAACAAAAAAACCTAGCAACCCAGGGACCTGTTTTTTTTAAGGTTTTGGGTTTGTTGGTTTTTTTTTTTTTTTGCATGGAAAACTGGATTGAGCACAGCAAACAGGAGTAAAAACCTGTTACACTGCAGAACTTCATTAGGTTGCTGCAGGTCATAGAATCATGGAATGCTAGAAGGCTGGAAAGGACTTTCAGATAGCAATGATTATGCTTTAGTTAGGAAAATAATGAAAAAAAAAACAGAGAGGGGAAAAAAAAATCAGGCTAGGAGAAGTGCTGAGTGCCAGGACAAGAGGCCAGAGGCCAAATTTAGCATCTAGGACAAATGTTAGTAACCCAATTTCAGGCTTACATGGTGTTATGTAACTGTTCTGCTTCAACTTAGACCTTCCAAGTATTTATTCCCAAACAAAACTGCTTTCTCCCAGTGACTCCAGTTCATGCTGATGGAGGGAAGGAGACACAAGTGGAATTATTACATTATTTTTTTTTTTTTTCAGCCTAAATGTTCACAATTTGTAAAATCTTAAGTGAGCTACTCAGCCTTTTTCTAAGCCAGTAGGCTCCAGTGTGTAGCAGCTATGCAGTAAATAGGTCATGGAGTAGTAGAGAGAAGAGATTCCTGGTTGTTATTGCACTAAATTCATCAACTTGATTAATATTTACTGGTTTTTTTTTTTTTTTTTTTTTTTTGGAAAGCAAAAGGTTTTTAACATAGAAAAATCAAAAAGGTAACAAAAAGTTCACTTCATATACTAAACACACACAAAGTAGATGGCCCCACACTGCATTTTCATAGAATGGTAAGGTTGGAAGGGACCTCAAGGATCAGCCAGTTCCAACCCCCTGCCATAGGCAGGGGCACCTCCCACTAGCACAGCTCACTCAAGGCCTCCTCCAACCTGGCCTTGAACACCTCCAGGGAGGGAGCAGCCACAACCTCCCTGGGCAACCTGTGCCAGTGTCTCACCACCCTCACTGCAAACAACTTCTTCCAACATCCAGTTTCAATCTCCCCTCTGCCACTTCAAACCCATTCCCCTCATCCTGGCATTACAGGACTTTGTCAATAGTCCCTCCCCAGCCATCCTGTAGGCCTCTTCAGATCCTGCAAGGCCACTCCAAGGTCTCCTGGAAGCCTTCTCTTCTGCAGGCTGCAGAGCCCCAACTCTCTCAGCCTGTCCTCATAGGAGAGCTGCTGCAGCCCTATTTTCTCAGCATTTCAGTTTAAATGTCCACCATCCAAATGAAAATTAACCTCTCCCTCCTCCTAAGCTGCTTTGGATGGACATTTTCTAACGAGCTTCAGGCAGCTGCCCAAAGCCTGCTGATTTTGCTATTTAGAAATAAAAAGCTCAGGTCTGTAAACAGATTGTGGGGCTTTAACCCCAGCCACCAACTGAGCACCAGGCAAGCAGAACACACAACCACCATCTCTCCTGCTCTCCACAGCTCAATTGGAATGCAGAGGAAAGCAGCTCCAGCAGCTGGAGAGCATGAAGACTGCAGTGGATCTCCTGTGAGGAGAGGCTGAGGGAGTTGGGGCTGTGCAGTCTGGAGAGGACAAGGCTCCCAGGTGACCTTCTTGGGGCCTTTCAGTATCTTAAGGGGGATACAAGAAAGCTGGGGAGGGACTTTTTAGGCTGTCAGGGAGTGATAAAACTGGGGGGAATGGAACCAAGCCAGAAATGAGGAGATTCAGCCTGGAGGTTAGGAAGAAGTTGTTCAGCACGAGGGTGGTGGGAGCCTGGCAGGGGTTGCCCAGGTGGTGGTGGAAGCCTCATCCCTGGAGGTGTTTAAGGCCAGGCTGAATGAAGCTCTGAGAGACCTGATCTAGTGTAAGGTGCTGCTGCCCATGGCAGGGGGTTGGAACTGGCTGATCCTTGTGGTCCCTTCCAACTCTGACTGATTCTATGATTCTTTTCTGACACAAACTAGAAGGTGTTTTCAGAACAGGCCTTTGATGACCTCAAGAGAAGAAAGGCTTTTGGATTGTCAGCTTCCATGAGCACGTAGAGAAGATTTCCATGTTCTAATCTATTCAAATGACAACTGGTTACAATTTGTTCCTTCTAAATGACCACTTGTTGCTTTAACACAGCAAGGAAAAACCTTTGTGTTTGTCCTCACACATCATCCTCACCGTTCTCAAGTGGCCAGGATGGAAAGCTGAGGGACAGCAACCTCATAAAGTTCAACCAGGGCAAGTGTAGAGGGACCTGCAGCTGGGGAGGAACAACTCCCTGCACCAGTACAGGTGAGGGGTGACTTGTGGGGAAGCAGCTCCATGGACAAGGACCTGGGAGTGCTGGTGGACAGCAAGTTCACCAGGAGCCACCGATGTGTCCTTGTGGCCAGGAAGGCAAATGGTCCCCTGGGGTGCACAAAGAATGTGGCCAGCAGGATGAGGCAGGTTCTCCTTTCCCTCTGCTCTGCCCTGGTAAGACTGTATCTGGAGTCCTGGGTTCAGTTCTGGCTGCACAGTTCAGGAGAGACAGGGAACTGTTGGAGAGGGTACAGCAAAGGGCTACAGAGATTCTGGGACTGACTGGCATGGAGAAGAGAAGTCATAGAATAGTTTAGGCTGGAAGGGATCTCAAAGCTCAGCCAGTTCCAAGCCCCCACCATAGGCGAGGACACCTCCCACTAGAACAGGCTGCTCAAGGCTTCATTCAACCTGGCCTTGAACACCTCCAGGGAGGTTGTGGAGCACAGAATCACAGAATGTGATCTTTGATCTTTGATTCTGTGCTCCACAACCTCCCTGGGCAACCTGTGCCAGTGTCTCACCACCCTCACTGCAAACAACTTCTTCCTAGCATCCACTCTCAATCTTCCCTCTGACACTTCAAACCCATTCCTCCTCATCCTCTCATTACAAGACCTTGAGGGAATCTTCTCAATGCTTTTCCCAGAGGGGATCATCTCAATGCTCAGCAGGACCTAAAGGGCCTCTTGGGGACAAGAGAATGGGGCCAGACTGTTGTCAGTGGTGCCCAGGGACAGGATAAGGAGCAGTCTCTACAAGCTGGAAGCCAGGAGGTTCTTTCTGAAGGTAAGGAGAAACTTGTTAGGTGTGAGGCTGCTGAAGCCCTGAAGCAGGCTTCTCAGAGAGGTTGTGGAGGCTCCTCTGAAGAGCTTCCAAACCCACCTGGACATTGTGATCCTGGACAAGACAAAGTGAGTGTCCCTGCTTTAGCAGGGGAGTTTAACTGGAAGATCTCCAAAGGTCCCTTTCAACACCCAGCATGCTGGGATTGTGTGGGCAGAAAGGACACTTCTGGCTGGGATGGCTGAACCATGGTAACCTTCCAATATCTGAAGGGGGCCTACAGGTAGGCTGGGGAGGGACTGTTGACAAGGTCTTGCAATGACAGGACAAGGGGCAATGGGTTTGAACTGGCAGAGGGGAGATTTAGACTGGATGTTAGGAGGAAGTTGTTTGCAGTGAGGGTGGTGAGACACTGGCACAGGTTGCCCAGGGAGGTTGTGGCTGCTCCCTCCCTGGAGGTGTTCAAGGCCAGGTTGGAGGAGGCCTTGAGTGAGCTGTGCTAGTGGGAGGTGTCCCTGCCTATGGTAGGGGCTTGGAACTGGATGATGCTTGAGGTCCCTTCCAACCTTACCATTCTATGCTTCTATGATTGTATTGTAGAAGAGCTGCAGGGAGTTTTCCTGCAGCACTGTCCAGGAACCACTCAATGCAACAGATACAGCAGCTCAGATTAACACAGCTAAGCCCTTCCAGGTGCCACACAACCTCTCAGTCCTCTTGTCCTTTGCACATGGCTGCCATGCCAAAAGAATGTTTGGTCTAATCACTTTTACTTCTCTGTTCTCACTGTGAGCACAGCAAAACAGAAAGCACCTGCACATGGAGGTCTGATCAATATCAGCCAACTCTCAATTAGTGTTCAGGCTCAAATCACTTGGCAACAGGATCACAGGAATCAATGTGGCACAAAGCAACTCTTTTAATTGGAGAGATGACATTCTGATCTCACAGGTTCTCTCTAGCAGCCTTACTCTCCAAGAACAAAAAAAAATAACCCTATCCTTCCACCTCCATGCTAGGAAGTGTGGTTCTGTTCCAGGGCTTTCCAGCAGGAGCTGGGCCATCAGCTTATGAGAACTCCAAGACAGGACAAAGAGCAATGGATGGAAGCTGCAGTACAGGAGGTTGCAGCTCAACACAAGGGGCAACTTCTTTGCTGGAAGGCTCCCAGAGCCCTGGCACAGGCTGCCCAGAGAGGTTGTGGAGTCTCCTTGTCTGGAGCCTTTGCAGGCCTGTCTGGATGTGTTGCTGTGTGCCCTGAGCTACATTGTCTGGTCCTGCTCTGGCAGAGGGGTTGGACTGGATGAGTTCCTTGGCTCCCTTCCAACCCCTGATATCCAGCCTGCAGCTCCAGCCAGCAGCTCCACTATTGATTTAGTCCATCTGTCATTAACACCATACTCATGCATCATTTGATGGCTTAAATTATTTGTTGCTTACTGGAGAAAAACTCTATTTCATAGCATCATGGAATAGTTTGGTTTAGAAGGTATAGAATCATAGAATCAGTCAGGATTGGAAGGAACCACAAGGATCATCTACTTCCAAACACCCTGCCATGCCCAGGGACACCTCACACTGGATCAGGGTGGCTGAAGCCTCATCCAGCCTGGCCTTAAACACCTCCAGGGATCAGGCTTCCACAACCTCCCTGGGCAACCCCTGCCAGGCTCTCACCACCCTCATGCTGAACAACTTCTTCCTATCCTCCAGGCTGAATCTCCCCATTTCTAGCTTGGTTCCATTCCCTCCAGTCCTATCGCTGCCTGACAGCCTAAAAAGTCCCTCCCCAGCTTTCTTGTAGCCCCCTTCAGATACTGAAAAGTCACACTAAGGTCATCTGGGAGCCTTCTCCTCTCCAGACTGAACAGCCCCAAAGATCTTTAAGATCATCTAGTTTCAACTTCCCTGCAGTGAGCAGTGAGAGCTTCAGGTAGATGAGGTTGCTTAGAGCCCTGTGCAAGCCAGTCCAGAGCACCTGCCACATCTCAAAGAAGAATTTCAACCACAGACAATCTACTAGGTCTAAATGGTGAGGTCATCTCATTACCTTTGTAGCCTTCCCTGCACTCTCTCCAGTAGTTCCCTGTCTCTCTTGAACTGGCACACCCAGAAATGGACCCAGGACTCATGCAGCCCAGAAAGCCAACAGAGTCCTGGGCTGCAGCAAGAGCAGTGTGGGCAGCAGGGCAAGGGAGGGGATTGTGCCCCTTTGCTCTCCTCAGACCCCACCTGCAGTCCTGTGTGCAGTTCTGGAGCCCCCAGCACAGGAAGGCCATGGAAGTGTTGGAGCCAGTGCAGAGGAGGCCACCAAGATGGTGAGAGGGCTGCAGCAGCTCTGCTGTGAGGACAGGCTGAGAGAGTTGGGGCTCTGCAGCCTGCAGAAGAGAAGGCTTCCAGGAGACCTTGGAGTGGCCTTCTGGTATCTGAAGGGGGCTACAGGAGGGCTGGGGAGGGACTATTGACAAAGTCTTGTAATGCCAGGACAAGGGGAATGGGTTTGAAGTGGCAGAGGGGAGACTGAAAGTGGATGTTAGGAGGAAGTTGTTTGCAGTGAGGGTGGTGAGACACTGGCACAGGTTGCCCAGGGAGGTTGTGGCTGCTCCCTCCCTGGAGGTGTTCAAGGCCAGGTTGGATGAGGCTTTGAGTAACCTGTGCTAGTGGGAGATGTCCCTGCCTATGGCAGGGGGTTGGAACTGGCTGATCCTTGAGGTCCCTTCCAACCTTCCCATTCTATGATTCTATGACTCCATGTGTCCTCAGAGTAGAGGGGGAGGAGAACCTCCCTTGACCTGCTGGCCACACTCTTCTTCATACAGCCCAGGAGACCATTTGCCTCCTTGGCCATGAGGGCACACTGCTGACTTATGGGGACCTTTTTCACCAGCACTTCTAGACACCTCTCTGTGGATGGAGCTCCTGCCCAGCAGCTCACCCCTCACCTGCACTGGTGCAGGAGGTTATTGCTCCCCAGGTGCAGGACCCTGCACTTGCCCTTGTTGTAGTCAATGAGGTTCTCACCCACTCAGCTCTCCAGACTGCCCAGACCTTGCTGAATGTCTTTTCTTTGAGCTTTCTTTTGTTTTTCTATGGAGAAAAATTAATGAGTGGAACTCCACACTGCCAATTCTGAGTTGGGATATGGACACACAAAGTCCATCCACAACCCACCAAAAAAAATTGGTCATCCCCCCACAGAAGACTTAAAAAAGTGATGAAGATTTCCTACCTCCTGCAAAAAAAAAGGCACAGCTTAGTATTTCTTGTACCTTATCCAAAGCAACTTGGCCAAACATCATCTCACTAAAAAATGATGACTCTGCCGTGACCTTGTACCCAAACAGCAGAGTTTAATGCTTAAAAGCTCTTCAATTATTTTGCAGGAGGCCAAGTTGATTTGTTACCATGTTACACACACACAGACACAAAAATCCCTGCTTGGAGCCAGCAGAAAATCCAATCCCATCTGCCTGCTTCTGGTTGCTGTAGCAATAAAGCCAAGCAGGCATTAAAGGCTTTTGTCCCCTGGATGTGCCTGTGGCAGGCTCACAGTTGGGATTTCTCCTCCTTTTTGGGTTTCTTTTGGTTGTGCCAACTTCTTTTCTAAGCAAGATAATTTTGTTTTCCCATCAAACATTTTTACCTTCTCTGTTTAACAATATTTAAGCTTTTTCCTGGACTTTTAAAAAGCTACTGTGCAAAACAACCATTAAGAAATGAAAAAAAAACAAAAATGAATCTTGAGAATCATGGAAGCAGTACAAGAAAAGGAAAAGCCTCACATCACTGAATTCCAGAGCTTTCTTCTCTAACAGCAAAACAAACACCCACTAAGGACACACAAATACCTTCTGAGCTGCCTCCTTTAGTGTAACTGATCTCTAAAGAAAATTCTTCCAAGAAATCATGGAATTATAAAATGGTTTGGAATTGGATTTGGACAGTTAGTTCCATCAGAACCTTCCAGATGAGCCCAGAGGAATGCTGAAGCCAGAGTTCAATGTGGACCACATGGAACAAGGGAAACTTTGATTAGATATGAGGAATGTTTTCACCAGGAGTGTGATCAAATGCTGAAGCAGAGAAGCTGTGAGACTTTTTTTGCTTCAGGCTTCACTCATGGCTCTCATGTTGATGGCCCACAAGATAGAGACCAGGGAGACAAAGTCCCTTCCACTGTTAGCAAAGACAAGGTCTGTGATCACCTGAGGAACCTGAAGACACACAAGTCCATGGGACCTGATGAAATGCATCCCAGAGTCCTGAGGGAATCAGGTGATGTAGTTACCAAGCCACTCTCCCTGATATCTGAAAAGTCCTGACAGTCACCTGAAGTCCCTGGGGACTGGAAGAAAGGAAACAGGACACCCATGTTTGAAAAGGGTAGCAAAGAGGACCCTTGGAACTACCAACCTGTCAGCCTCACCTCTGGGCCTGGGAAGAGCATGGAACAAACCCTCCTAGGTGCCAGACTAAGGCGCACGGAGGACAGGGAGGTGATGCAAGCAAGCAGGGGGTTAGAATAGAACAGAACAGAATGGTTTAGATTAGAAGGGACCTCAAAGCTCAGCCAGTTCCAACCCCCTGCCATAACAAGGGACACCTCCCACTAGAACAAGTTGCTCAAGGTCTCCTCCAACCTGGCCTTGAACACCTTCCTGGGCAACCTGTGCCAGTGTCTCACCACCCTCACTCCAAACAACTTCCTCCTAACATCCACTTTCAGTCTCCCCTCTGCCACTTCAAACCCATTCCCCTTGTCCTGGCATTACAAGACCTTGTCAATAGTCCCTCCCCAGCCTTCCTGGAGCCCCCTTCAGATACTGCAAGGCCACTCCAAGCTCTCCTGGAAGCCTTCTCTTCCGCAGGCTGCACAGCCCCAACTCTCTCAGCCTGTCCTCACAGCAGAGCTGCTGCAGCCCTCTCACCACCTTGGTGGCCTCCTCTGCACTGGCTCCAACACTTCCATGGCCTTCCTGTGCTGGGGGCTCCAGAA
>VWZE01003479.1:50538-65742 GCA_013396675.1 Eubucco bourcierii
TGGGCTCTGAGGAGAGCAGAGCAAAGGGGCACAATCCCCTCCCTTGCCCTGCTGCCCACACTGCTCTTGCTGCAGCCCAGCACACAGTTGCTGTCTGGGCTGCACTCACACTGCAGCCTCATCTGGAGCTTTTCATCACCCCAGACCCCCAGGGCCTGTTCCTCAGGGCTGCTCTCAACCATTCCCCACCCAGCCTGGAGCTGTGCTTGGCATTGTGCCTACCCAGGTGCAGGACCTTCCACTTGGCCTTGTTGAATGTCCTGAGGTTGGCCTGGGCACAGCTCTGCAGCCTGTCCAGGTCCCTCTGGATGGATCCCTGCCCTCTAGCAAGTGGACTGTGCCACACAGCTTGGTGCCATCTGTACACTTGCTGAGGCTGCACTGATTCCTCTGATCAGTTCTCCTGGCTCACAAATTCCTGCCAAACATCAAACTCCCCGATCTGCATTTACCATTTTTTTCCCCCCAGTAAAATGTCTTCTCAAAAGCTTTAGAATCATCTTGGACTGGTTTGATTTAAAAGAACAACAACAATCAACCAACCAAATTTCCACTAATTAATATGAGAGAATTAATGACTTAGCTGCAAGTTCTGTGACAGGGAAGACTCTGACATTAAGGACATCAGGAGGAAGTTCTTTGGACATTAGAAGGAAGTTCCTCCCAATGAGGGTAATGAAACACAGGAACAAGTTGTTCAGAGATGTGGTGGGGGTCCTATCCCTAGAGACAATCAAGGCCAGGTTTGATGTGGCTCTGAGCAACCTGATGTGCTTGGAGATGTCCCTGCTCACTGCAGCTGGGTTGGACTAGATGGGCTCTAAAGGTCCCTTCCAGTTCAGTGCATCCTGTGATTAACATCTTTCAGTCTCCATAAGCAGCATGAGAAAATATTTACATTAGAACTGACTAGAACTACTGTGTGCAGTTCTGGAGACCTCAGCACAGGAAGGACATGGAAGTGTTGGAGCCAGTCCAGAGGAGGCCATGAGGATGATCAGAGGGCTGCAGCAGCTCTGCTGTAAGGACAGGCTGAGAGAGTTGGGGCTCTGCAGCCTGCAGAAGAGAAGGCTTCCAGGAGACCTTGGAGTGGCCTTGCAGGATCTGAAAGGGGCTACAGGAAGGCTGGGGAGGGACTATTGACAAGGTCTTGCAATGACAGGACAAGGAGCAATGGGTTTGAAGTGGTAGAGGGGAGATTTAGACTGGATGTTAGGAGGAAGATGTTTGCAGTGAGGGTGGTGAGACACTGGCACAGGTTGCCCAGGGAGGTTGTGGATGCTCCCTCCCTGGAGGTGTTCAAGGCCAGGCTGGAGGAGGTCTTGAGTGAGCTGTGCTAGTGGGAGGTGTCCCTGCCTATGGCAGGGGGTTGGAACTGGATGATCCTTGAGGTCCCTTCCAACCTTAGCATTCTATGATTCCATGACTTAGCATTTCTGACTCTCAACCTTTCACAGCAGCTTTTTCCCTCTCTCAGTCAACATTCTGTGGACCCTCATTCACATGCCTGCTCCATACAAATTTAAACCAGAGACACAATACTGATTCACATAAATATGACCCACACTCTGAAATTCTGGGTTTACAGCTTGTAGAGATCTCAGGCTTCTCTTTCATGAAACCTAATCCAGCTCAGAATCAACCTCACAAACACAGCTGCTTGGTTTAGCACCAGGTTTGACAGAGCTAGAGAATAGTTGGGCTTGATGCTCTTAAAGAGCTTTTCCAGCCAAAATGCTTCTGTGATTCTCCAATTCTAAGCAATTAAAGTCAACAAAAGAAATTCAGAACAAGAACAGTGTTCATCAAGAACAGTGAGGTGCCCCCTAAAAATGCCTCTCATTCAAAACCAGGAGCTGCACAATGCAACTGCAAAGCTGTGGTGGCACTGGGGACTGCCTCACCTCCTCCCACCAAAATCCTGCCCTGCCAGATTCCTCGGGTCAGCCTTTGGAATGGAGCTGCTGTGGGATGAAGTTGGGCACTTCAGTGCTTAAAGGGACTGAGAAGAAAGCTGGGGAAAGACATTTGGGCAGGGTCTGTTGTGCCAGGACAAGGGCTGATGGTTTTTAAACTAAAAAAGGGAGACTCAGACTGGAGAGAAGGGAGGAAATATTTGATACTGAAGGTGCTGAGAGCCTGGCTCAGGTTGCCCAGAGAGGTGGGAGGTGCCCCATGCCTGGAACCATCTCAGGTTAGGTGGTTTGTGGCTCTGAGCAACCTGCTTGAGTCACAGAGGACCTTGGGTGGACTACATGATCTCTACAGGCCCCTTTCAAACTACTCCATAATTCTATGATCACTCTGAGCAGCGAGCAGGTACAGCTGAAGATCAGATCTCCTGGCTGACAGCTCAGGGCTTAGTTTTCCACTAGTAGATGAGTTTCCCAAGGGGCAGCCTGCACTCAGAGACAATTAATCATGCTCCCAGTTGAGTGCTGAGGTTCATGAATTTAGCAAAAGTAGATTTCCACTTAAGCTGATCTCTTCAGACCTCACACGTAAGCCAGCTACCACTAAGCACTTGTCTGAGAGCGTGGTGTCGTCAGCAGCTCAGAGCCAGGAGCTTCCAGCCCTCCTGCTCTCAGACACCCATGGCTGCTCTCTTCCACACCTTGCTCCTTGGCACAATATTCTCTGACTTCCTGTGTCTCAAGGATAAATCTGTGTTATCAAGAACAAGGGCTGGGAGCTCTTCACATTGAGAAGACACATCAGGGTACCCTCCTGGTGAGTGTGGGGCAGGCTGTGGATGTAGTCTACCTGGACTTCAGCAAAGCCTTTGACACCATCTGCCATGCCATAACAAGCTGCTGGCCAAGCTGGCAGCTTCTGGCTTGGACAGATTCACTCTCATATGGGTCAAGAACTGGCTGGAGGGCTGGGCCCAGAGTGGTGGTGAATGGTGCCACATCCAGCTGGCAGCTGGCACCCAGTGGTGTGCCCCAGGGATCAGTGCTGGGCACAGTCCTGTTCAATACCTTCACTGATGATCTGGAGCAGGGGATTGAGTCCAGCATCAGTAAGTCTGCAGATGACACCAAGTTAGCAGCAGGTGTGGAGCTGTTGGAGGGTAGGAGAGCTCNGCTCAGGAGCAGTGTGGCCAGCAGGAGCAGGGAGGTTCTTCTGCCCCTGTGCTCAGCACTGCTCAGGCCACAGCTTGAGTACTGTGTCCAGTTGTGGGCCCCTGAATTCAAGAGAGATGTTGAGGTGCTGGAAGGTGTTCCAGGCTCTCACCACTCTCGTGCTGAACAACTTCTTCCTAACATCCAGTCTGAATCTACCCATTTCTAGCTCTGTTCCACTCACCCTAGTCCTATTTGACATCGTAAAATGTCCCTCCCCAGCTTTCTTGTAGGCCCCCTTAAGATACTGAAAGGCCACAAGAAGGTCACCTGGAAGCCTCCTCCTCTCCAGACTGAACAGCCCCAACTGCCTCATAGCAGAGGTGCTCCAGCCCTCTGATTATTGCCTGCTCCTCTTCTGTGGAGAATCCTAAAATGATTTTGGTTGGAAGAGACCTTAAACATCATCTAGTTCCAAACACCTGCCATGGGCAGGGACATCTTCTATTAGACCAGCTCTCTCAATGGCCTATCCAACTTGGTTTTGAACACCAGGCCTGGAGCCTCCACAATTTCTCTGGGTAACCTATTCCAGTGTCTCACCACCCTCATAGGGAAGAAACATAGAATGAATAGGGCTGGAAAAGACCTTTACAAGACATCTTGCCCAAACTCCCTGCAGTCAGCAGAGATCACCTGCAATTAGGAAAGACTGCTCAGAGCCCCATCAAACCTGATCCTGAATGTCTAGAGGGATGGGACCTCAACCACATCTCTGGGCAACCTGTTGCAGTATCTCACCACTCTCATAGTGAAGAACTTCTAATCTCCAACCTAAATCTATCCTGTTTCAAACCATTGTCCCTTGTTCTAGTGCTGCAAGCCCTTGTAACAAGTCCCTCCCAGGCTTTCATACAGCCCCCTTTGGCTATTGGAATGCCACCAGAATATTAGCCTGGAGCCTTCTCTTTTCCAGGCTGGACAACCCAAACCCCCTCAGCCTCTCCTCAGAGCAGAGGTGCTCCAGTGACAGTTCACACACAGTTAGGTGTTCAGGACTGCTCTGGTTTTAACTGTGCAGCACTTAGGTTGCAGGAACAGCCCAAGGAAGCCATTTTTTTCTTGCCCAGGCAGAAGCAGCCCCAGACTCACTCGTTCCTCACGTCCCTCAGCCAGGATTACAACGATCCTGCCCTGCCGCCTGCGCCCCGTGCGGCCCATCCTCTGCACCAGGCGAATTGGGCTCTTCTGGGCATCAAAGCAGATGATGAGATCAACTTCTCCAATGTCCAAGCCTTCTTCTCCAACACAGGTAGAGACCAGGGTGTTATATCCACCCTCACGGAAGCGTTTTACCACCTGAATGAACAATGAAAGGCAGATTCAGCAGGGTAGCCAGAAGGCTCCTTAGACACACTTGGCAGTGTTCTTGACAGAAGATGAGACACTGGCACAGGTTGCCCAGGGAGGTTGTGGATGTTCCCTCCCTGGAGGTGTTCAAGGCCAGATTGGATGAGGCCTTGAGTGAGTTGTGCTAGTGGGAGGTGTCCCTGCCTATGGCAAGGGGTTGGAACTAGATGATCCTTGAGGTCCCTTCCAACCTTCCCATTCTATGATTCTATGAAACACATTTATCTGGCCAGCCTGGATCCAAGGGTTGAGGTCAATGGGATGAGGCTGAACATAGCCAAGTGCTGGGTCCTCCACTTGTGCCACAATCACCTTATGAATGCTCCAGATTTGGGGCAGAGTGCCTGAAAACTGCCCGGTAGAAAAAGGACCTGAGGGTGTTGGTTGCAGCACCTGTACATAAGCCAGCATGTGCAGAGGTGACCATGCAGGCCACCAGCACTCTGGCCTGGACTAGCAGTAGTGTGGCCAGCAGGACCAGAGAAATGACAGTCCCTCAGTACTGGGCATTGGTGAGGGCACATCTTGAGCAGTGGCTTCAGTTTTGGGGTCATCACTCCAAAACAGATACTGAGGGGGTAGAGAAGGTGTAGAGAAGGGCAGTGAAGTTGGGGAAGGTTCTGGAGAACAGGTCTGGTGGGAAGCAGCTGAGGGACTTGGGGTTGCTCATCTTGGAGAAGAGGAGGCTGAGGGGAGACCTTCTGGTTGGAGCCAGGTAGGGGTCAGTTTGTTGTCCCTAATATCAGGTGATAGAACGAAAGGAAATGACCTGGAATTGTTCTAGTGGAGGTTTAAGTTGGACATGAGGAACAATTTCTCTCCCACCAGAGTGGTCAGGCATTGGAACAGGCTGCCCAGGGAGGTGGTGGAGTCAGCATCCCTGGAGGTGTTTATGAAATGTATGGACATGGCCCTCTGGGACATGGTTTAATGGCCATGGAAGTGTTGGATTGATGGTTGGACTCGATGACCTTAGAGAACTTGTCCAACCCAAACAATCCTATGATTCTTTGATATTAAAAAGTTTAATCATTGTAAGTTTGTCAAATGTTACCTCATGATCAAACACCATATCCCTGGAGAGATTCCAAACCCAGCTGGCCTTTGTGATGCTGGGCAAGCTGCTCTGGGTGACAGTGTTTTAGCAATGGGGTTGGACTGGATGATCTCCAGAGGTCCCTTCTAAACTCTACCATGCTGTGGGATTCTGTGAAAGTAACTGACTTGCAAGAGCTTACTAAGAACACTTCAGAGTTCAGTCATTGTCTCTCAGCTCTCCTGTAGTTATTTACACAACTGCCACTCATCACCATTCTTCCCCAGGTCACATCTTTTCTTTACCTCAAGTTGTTCCTTCTGGGTGAAGCCTTTTGTGCTCTTCCCCGTGGAGTGGCCCACAAACGTCATCACTCTGACAATTGGACTGAGCCTGGAGAGCATTTCTGCAATCTCTTGTACACTGTCTCGAAAGGATGAGAAGATCATCACCCTGGTATCCACAGCAACCACAGATGTGTTTTCCATCCTGCCCTGATCTGATGTAAAAAAGTCAGGAAAGTATTTTTATTACCAGTCTTAGCAATAAAATGTAAGGAGGAGTCCACCCTACAAAGTTGACACTCACAGCTCTCACAGTTTAATGGGGCCACACTCTTGTCAGCGGTGCCATGTGACAGGACAAGGGGCAATGGGCACAGACTGGAACCCAGGAGGGTTCCCTGAAGAGAAAGTTCTTGATTTTGAAGGTTCAGAGCCCTGGACCAGGCTGCCCAGGGGGGGTTGTGGAATCTCTTCTCTGGAGATGCACCTGGATGTTGTGATCTTGGGCAAAGCTGGTGTTAAACCACAGCCCTCAGCACCACATCTCTGCAGCTTTTGAACACCTCCAGGGATGGGGATTAACCACCTTCCCAGCCAGCCTGTGCCAGTCTTTGGGAACTCTTTCAGTGAACAAGCTTCTATTAAGGTCAACCCTAATCCTCCCCTGGGGCAATCTGAGGCCATTAGTGTCCTGTCACTTGTTGCATGGGAGAAGGAACAAACTCCAACCTGTCTCCAACCTCCTTTCAGGGAGTTTTAGACAGCCAGAAGACCTCCCCTCAGTCTCCTCTTCTCCAGGCTGAACAACCCCAGCTCCCTCAGCCAAGAAGTCCTTTCCAACTCCTACCACCTTAGGATTCTGTGTAAGAGAATCTTGCAAAGCAGGGTCAATAGCTACACGGTCAGGGAGCTCAGACATAACCTGCTTGATCAGCTGGTTAGGAATGGTTTGGAGTTTGCTCAGACAACTTGGCACAAGACCTCAGACAATGGAGAAGAGCTGCTATTGTTGCTGAGGTGGCTTATGGCTCAGGTTACTCATCCTGTCTCAAATGCAGGGCTTTTTGAGGACAATGCTTTGCAGAAGCACTTGCTTGAACTTTTGACTGATCATCTAGTCCAGCTAGGAAGGAACACAGTAAATGATGACTCAGAGTAGTTTAATACAGCAGAAATCAACAAAGCAGAGTGAAGTTCTGGAAGTCTGCTGGCTTCTGCTTGCTTTTATCCCCTAGATACCACTCTCTTGCACGAAGCCCTGATGGAGAAGCTAAGTTTGCTCTCCACTCACAGAATGGGTTAGGCTTCTATCTCAGAGCCTTCTGATGGAGCTCAGACACATCTGATTATGCTTGGAATCTTAATAAGTACTTGAGGTTTTATTGACAGATTCATGTCAAATCCTTGTCTGGAGGAGGAAGAAATCAGGACAAGGGTGTGTGCATAGTCCAAGCCCATGCAGCTGCATGTAGTTGCTTGTCCAGGTCTGAATTTAGGGTTTATCTGGAAGAAAGAGGGATTAAGGGTAGAAATACAGGTTCTGGGCTATTACTGCAAAGGTACCATCAGAGATGCTATGACACAATCAAATAACAATCAAATAAAGAAATTCAGAGTGTCTTAATATTCCTGTCAAATGCTTACTGTGATTGGGTTAGAGATGCAAAGCCAGATCGGGCTGTGAGAGTTGGGGTTCTGCAGCCTGGAGAAGAGAAGGCTTCCAGGAGACCTTGGAGTGGCCTTCCAGGATCTCAAGGGGCCTACAGGAGGGCTAGGGAGAGACTACTGACAAGGTCTTGTAATAAGAGGATGAGGAGGAATGGATTCAAAGTGGCAGAGGGGAGATTGAAACTGGATGTTAGGAGGAAGTTGTTTGTGGTGAGGGTGGTGAGACACTGGCACAGGTTGCCCACGGAGGTTGTGGAGCAGAGAAGCACAGAATGCAATTGATCTTTGATCCCATTCTGTGCTTCTGTGCTCCACAACCTCCCTGGAGGTGTTCAAAGCCAGGCTGGATGAGGCCTTGAGTGACCTGTTCTAGAGGGAGGTGTCCCTGCCTATGGCAGGGGCATAGGAACTGGCTGAGCTTTGAGGTCCCTTCCAACCTAAACCATTCTATGATTGAGATGAGGACTAGAGGAGTAAGGTCCTTGCTCTGTAAGTGAAGATTAGCTTGGGTTCCACCTGAGGAATCTGAATAAGTGAAGGTGGTGGAACAGGTTGCCCAGGAAGGTTGTGGCTGCCCCCTCCCTGGAGGTCTTCAAGGGCAGGTTGGATGAGGCATTGAACAACCTGGTCTAGTGGAAGGTGTCTCTGCCCATGGCATGGGGTTCAATTACATATCTTCAAGGTCCCTTCCAACCCAAACCAATTTAGGAATCTATCAACAAGTAAAAAAAAAAAAAAATGCACTTGAAGTAATCAGGAAGTAATGCCACTGGATGTTGCTTCTCATCCACACATTTAACTGTTGAGATATTTTATCTCTGACTTGTTACTTACCAGGACATTTCTTGTTCCATGTCTTGAAGTGTTCTATTACAATTTCTTCTAATTTCTTTAATTTTGGATGGCTGTAGGTAAACTCCTTTTTCTTTTCAGATACTGAAAAGCAAATAAAGATGTTAGGAAACCTGCAACATAAAGAAGATATAGTGAACTCCATTTCCTTCCTTAGAGTTCTCTGAGTCAAGACTCACAAATTCCTGGCTCTAGTTCTAAATGCACTCACCTAAAATCAGTAATTCACAGAATCATAATCCATCAGGGTTGGAAGGGACCACAAGGATCAGCCAGTTCCAGCCCCTCTGCCATGCCCAGGGACACCTCACTCTAGATCAGGTGCTCTACAGCCTCATCCAGTCTGGCCTTAAACACCTTCAGGGATCAGGCTTCCACCACCTGCCTGGGCAACCCCTGCCAGGGTCTCACCACCCTCATGCTGAACAACTTCTTCCTAACCTCCAGGATGAATCTCCCCATTTCTAGCTTGATTCCTTTCCCTCCCAGTCCTACCACTACCTGACAGCCTAAAAAGTCCCTCCCCAGCTTTCTTGTAGGTCCCCGTAAGATACTGAAAGGCCCCAAGAAGGTCACTTGGGAGCCTTCTCCTCTCCAGACTGCACAGCCCCAACTCTCCCAGTCTCTCATCATAACAGAGGTGCTTCAGCCCTCTGCTCATCCTTGTGGCCCTTCTCTGGACACCTTCCAGAACATCTATATCCCTCATAACTCATAATTTGAAATGAAAAAAAGACCAACACAATAGGTTTTGAAGAAGTGGTGTTACTTTTGTTAAAGCCACACTGTAAGAGATATCTAGAGACATAGAATCATAGAATCATAGAATGGTAAGGTTGGAAGGGACCTCAAGGATCATCTAGTTCCAACCCCCTGCCATAGGCAGGGACACCTCCCACTAGTACAGCTCACTCAAGGCCTCATCCAATCTGGCCTTGAACACATCCAGGGAGGGAGCATCCACAACCTCCCTGGGCAACCTGTTCCAGTGCCTCACCACCCTCACTGTAAAGAACTTCCTCCTAACATCCAGTCTAAATCTCCCCTCTGCCAGTTTAAACCCATTGCCCCTTGTCCTGTCATTGCAGGACCTTGTAAATAATCCTTCCCCAGCCTTCCTGTAGGCCCCCTTCAGATACTGGAAGGCTACTATCAGGTCCCCTCGAAGCCTTCTCTTCTCCAGGCTGAAGAGCCCCAACTCTCTCAGCCTGTCCTCATAGGAGAGCTGCTCCAGCCCTCTGATCATCTTTGTGGCCCTCCTCTGGACCCGCTCCAACACTTCCATGTCCTTCCTGTGCTGAGGGTTCCAGAACTGCACACAGTACTCCAGGTGGGGTCTGACGAGAGCAGAGTAAAGGGGCAGAATCCCCTCCCTTGCCCTGCTGGCCACGCTGCTCTTGATGCAGCCTAGGACTCGGTTGGCTGTCTGGGCTGCATGTGCACACTGCAGGCTCATGTTGAGCTTTTCATCAACCCAGACTCCAAGGTCCTTTTCCTCAGGGCTGCTCTCCAGCCATTCACCACCCAGCCTGTATTTGTGCTTGGGATTGTGCCTACCCAGGTGCAGGACCTTACACTTGGCCTTATTGAATTTCATCAGGTTGGCCTGGGCCCAACTCTCCAGCCTGTCCAGGTCCCTCTGGATGGCATCCCTGCCCTCTAGCAAGTCGACTGTGCCACACAGCTTGGTGTCATCTGCAAACTTGCTGAGGGTGCACTCCATTCCTCTGTCCATGTCACTGACAAAGATGTTAAACAGCACTGGTCCCAGCACTGACCCCTGAGGGACACCACTTGGCACTGGTCTCCATCTTTAAATTGAAATCAAATTAAAAACTTTAAAGGTACAAAACTTGTTTGAAGGCTGAAAAGGCCACTGAGAGAAGGTAGAGATACAGAAAAAAAAGAAATACTGACCTGTTTTATCCCTGTAAGCCTTTCCATCCACTGAAGGTAGAGCTGTGTCTGCAAACATGGCTGTAAGCTGCTGATAGAGGTTCATGAAGGCCTCGTTCCGACCAAGCTCATTCTTCGTACGGGTTAAACCTTTGTGAGAAGGTGAAAGGCTTCAGTATTTCATCTCTAGAGCAGCTTTTCCAGCAGGCTTTCTTGTGACAGGACAAGGAGTGACAGTTTGAACTAAAAGAGGGAGATTTGATCATGAGGGTGGTGAGAGCCTGGCCCAGGTTGCCCAGAGAGATGAGAGATGCCTCATCCCTTTAGCTCTGGTTGAGCATTGGGAAGATTCCCTCTCAAGCTGTAGCTTCTCACTAGGGGAAATGGAGCAAAGCTGGAAGTGGGGAGATTCAGCCTGGATGTGAGGAGGAAGTTCTTCACCATGAGAGTGGTAAGAGTTTTGAAGGCGTTGCCCAGGGAGGTGGTTGAGGCCCCATCCCTGGAGATGTTTAAGGTCAGGCTGGATGAGGCTCTGGCCAGCCTGATCTAGTGTGAGGTGTCCCTGCCCATGGCAGGGGGGTTGGAACTGGCTGATCCTTCTGGTCCCTTCCAACCCTGACTGATTCTATGATTCTCCAGGCTCAACAGTTCCAGGGCTCACAGGCCCCTTACTGGATTCTCTCCAGTAGTTCCCTGCCTCTCTTGAACTTGGGAGCCTAGAACTGGATCCAGTCCTCCAGCTATAGCCTCAGCAGGGCAGAGCAGAGAGGGAGAAGAATCTCTCTTGACCTGCTGGCCACACTCTTCTTCATGCATCCCAGGAGACCACTGGCCTCCTTGGCCACAATGGTACATTGCTGGCTCCTGGGAAACTTGTTGTCTACCAGCACTTGCAGGTCTTTCTTCCTAGAGCTGACTGAGGCCCTGAGTGACCTGTACTAGTGGGAGGTGTCCCTGCCTGTGCCAGGGGGCTGGAACTAGATGATCCTTGAGGTCCCTTCCAACCTTACCATTCTATGATTCTATGATTTCTAACAGGTCACTGCCTAACATTTACTGGTGCATTTGAGAGTGTGAGAACAAATAAAGACAATATTAACTTTCTGGTTTGATTGATGCATGGAAGACTTTGCACAGCTGGGATAGGAAGTCCAACATGATGGGTCTAAACTTATCACCTGCTGGCAAAGAGCCCTAAAACCACTGCACACATCAGCTTCAAACTCAAGTGCATCTCAGTCTGGCTGTAAGGGAAGGAACTGCTTTAACAATTTCTCAGTCTAAATTGTTTAACGGTTGTTATGATGGGATGAAAGGAAATGGCCTCAAGTTACACCAGGGGAGGTTTATGTTGGACATTAGAAGAAGCTTCTTCACTGGAAGGGTTCTCAAAGACTGCAACAGGGTGCCCAGGGAGATGGTTGAATCCCCACCTCTTGAGGGGTTTCAAAGAGGCATGAGATGTGGTGCTGAGGGACACGGTTTAGCACCAACCTTGATTGAGATAGAGAATGGTTGGATTGGATAATCTTGAAGGTCTTCTTCATAGAATCATAGAATAATCAGTTAGGTTTGGAAGGGACCACAAGGATCATCTAGTTCCAGGCCCCCTGCAATGGACAGGGACACCCTACCCTAGATCAACCCAAACCATCATCTGTCTCTCCAGACATGTTAATGCCACTTACTCTGAATTCTCCATGTGTCTTAATCTGCTGCTACACAACCACATTTGCTGTCCTAAATGCTTTAAAATGATGGAAACACATGTCTTAGAGAGATGAAAAGGAAGGAAGTATAAATTACAGTTGTAATCCAGCTGTTTTGTGCAGGACAAGGCATGCAGATGAGGGAAATGAAACAAGGAGTGGAGAGATAGAGAAAGGATGTTTCTGAAGGCATCTCACCTTTTGATCCATCCATAATTCCACAGAGGTAGATAAACAACGACCGCAGTCCCATCTGCAGCAGCAGCTCATAACCATGATACAAACTGATGCAAAGTGCAAAGTCTCCTTCAATCACACCTTGGTGCATTCCCTGGGAAAAAAAGAGAACAGGCTCAGTGTGGCAAGGAGTCCATCAGGAGTCATACTGCACCCCTGCTCATCTAAAGTAAGGCTGACACTGACAAAGCTGAGCCACAGCACAAACTAAGGTCTATCAAAGCAAAGTCTATCTCTCCTCAGAGTCCACCTGCAGTCCTGGGTGCAGTTCTGGAGCCCCCAGCACAGGAAGGATATGGAACTGTTGGAGCCAGTCCAGAGGAGGCCACCAAGATGCTGAGAGAGTTGCAGCAGCTCTGCTATGAGGACAGGCTACAAGAACTGGGACTCTGCAGCCTGCAGAAGAGAAGGTTTCCAGGAGACCTGACAGTAGCCTTCCAGTATCTGAAGGGGACTCCAGGAAGGCTGGGGAGGGACTATTGACAAGGTCTTGGAATGCCAGGACAAGGGGAATGGGTTTGAACTGGCAGAGGGGAGATTGAAACTGGATGTTAGGAGGAAGTTGTTTGCAGTGAGGGTGGTGAGACACTGGCACAGGTTGCCCAGGGAGGTTGTGGCTGCTCCCTCCCTGGAGATGTTCAAGGCCAAGCTGAATGAGGCCTTGAGTGACCTGTGCTAGTATGGCAGGGGGTTGGAACTGGCTGATCCTTGAGGTCTCTCCCAACCTTACCATTCTGTGATTCTATGAAAGCAGTCTGGAATCAGGTTAATTCATAGAGTCAAAGAACCACAGAATAGTTTGGGTTGGAAGGGACCTTCAAGATCATCTAGTTCCAAACTCTCTACCATAGGCAGGGACACCACCACCTGGGCCAGGTTGCTCAAGGCCTCATCCAGTCTGGCCTTGAACACCTCCAGGGAGGAGGCATCCACAGCCTCCCTGGGCAATCTGTTCTCACCATCCTCACTGTAAAGATGCTTCACTGTGGGATTTTAATTTTTTTTCCACAAGAACAATCAGCCACTGGAATAATTTCCTAAGGGAAGTGGTGGAGTACCCAGCACTTGACACCCTGAAGATTTATCTGGACAGAGCACTGAACCCTCTGTGCTTTTCCCAAGAAAGCTTGGGCCAGATGATCTTTGAGGTCCTTTCCAACCTGAGATGTTGTGATTTATTTTTTTTTTCCCCACTTTCAAAAAAGATCTCCAAATACCTAAATTATCTTCCAAGATCAGTTCATTACTTTCTGATGCAGCAAGACTCAAAATCTGGCAGCTTGAACCACCCATCATGTGGCAAACCAAGAGATTTCTGGCACATCTAGCCAGGCTACAGAATTAAAGCCAGAAATGTTGGCTTATGTTCTGTGAACTCTGTTTCCCAATGTTCTTTTAGAAGGTACACAGAGTTATTTTTCATTCCCTCTTTTTTTTTTTTTTTAGGTAATATTAAGGTTACAAACTATGAAGAGTGAAAAACAATTTACAGAGAAAGAGGAGCAGGAAAGGAGTTTTGAGGTGAAAAGTGTAAACTTGGCAGTCAGTAACTAAAAGTTAAGTCTCCAAAACAACTATAGTCTGGGAAGAGGGAGCCTGGAAAGCCTAGTTCCAAAGTCAAGGCTTTCTTAAGCTTAAGATGAAATGAAGGTTTCATCTTTGCCTTAACTTTCTTATATTAGCATCACAAACTGTGGAAGATGAAGGCTGAGTTTAGTCCTGGGCTAAAAATGAAACGTCAGAAAGGAAACCTCTGCTCTTGTCAGACCCCACCTGGAGTACTGTGTGCAGTTCTGGAGCCCTCAGCACAGAAAGGACATGGAAGTATTTGAGTCAGTCCAGAGGAGGGCCACAAAGGTGATCAGAGGGCTGCAGCAGCTCTGCTATGAGGACAGGCTGAGAGAGTTGGGGCTCTGCAGCCTGGAGAAGAGAAGGCTTCGAGGGGACCTGATAGTAGCCTTCCAGTATCTGAAGGGGGCCTACAGGAAGGCTGGGGAAGGATTATTTACAAGGTCCTGCAATGACAGGACAAGGGGCAATGGGTTTGAACTGGCAGAGGGGAGATTTAGACTGGATGTTAGGAGGTAGTTGTTTGCAGTGAGGGTGGTGAGACACTGGCACAGGTTGCCCATGGAGGTTGTGGCTGCTCCCTCCCTGGAGGTGTTCAAGGCCAGGTTGGAGGAGGCCTTGAGTGAGCTGTGCTAGTGGGAGGTGTCCCTGCCTATGGCAGGGGGTTGGAACTAGATGATCCTTGAGGTCCCCTCCAACCTTACCATTCTATGATTCTATGAAAATGAGTCAGCATGCACATTTTCCTAGGAGGGACTGTTGTTTATTCACTAGGAAATAAAAGAATTTACCAGGTTTTGAGAGGAAGGGTTCTTTCTGTACTGATCTCGAGCTAGTATGATCTGGTACTTGGTCAGGCTGGGAACATCTCGCCTTGCTAAAACTCCTACTTTAATGAGGCGTCCAGCAAAGGTCTCCAGCACCTACAAATAGAACATACCAAAGAAGTGAAGGACTCTGCATTTAGCTTTTTGAAGAGGTTTCCTCTTCAAAACACAAGCAGATCATTTATTTTGTTTCAAATGCATCATTTTTCACATCAAACTGGACTGATTTGGGCCCACTTCTTTTTAACATCTTTACTGCCAACCTCATTTCAGGCACAGAGAGTCTCAGCAGTGAGTCTGCTGATGACACCAAGTTAGGTGGCAGTGTTGATCTGAAGGAGGGTAAAGAGGCTCTGCAGGAGGACTTGGACAGGCTTAGATCAATGAGCCAACATTAATGGGGTGAATTTCAACCAAATGCCAGCTCCTGCTCTTGGGTCACAACAACCCCAAGCAATGCTCCAGGCTGGGGGCAGTGTGGCTGGAGAGCTGCTGGCAGAAAGGGATCTGGGGGCTGTAATGGACAGGAGCTGGATAGGAGCCAGCAGAGTGCCCTGGCAGCTGGATAGGAGCCAGCAGTGTGCCCTGGCAGCTGAATAGGAGCCAGCAGTGTGCCCTGGCAGCTGGATAGGAGCCAGCAGTGTGCCCTGG
>VWZE01003479.1:68145-115853 GCA_013396675.1 Eubucco bourcierii
GATTTTACAGAATCACAGAATTAACCAGGCTGGAAAAGACCTCTAGGATCACTGAGTCCAACCTATCACCTAACCCTTCTAATTAACTAACCCACAGCACTAAGTGCCTCATCCACCCTTCCTTGGGGAGCCAAAAGACAACTTGTTTTTCCCTCCATCACATGTACCTGCTTTCCACATGGGTGAAACAAGGGAACTGACCTGCACTAATTCATCTTAATCCTGTTTTTCCTCCTTGTTTTTTCTGCCTTAGGTGGTCAGGATTTCTTTTTTCCACAGACTTAGTTTTGCATGAGTGCTAAACTCTGCCATAATTGCAGTAATCAGATTTGCTCCACCAAAAAAAAAAAAAAAAAAAAAAAAGNAACAAAAAAAAAAAAAAAAAAAAAAAAAATTACTCACAATCTGTTGGCCTACTTGCCTGGTAGCACCAAAACCACCTCAGGTCACAATAACAAGCCTCTCCAAAAGGCAGTCTTGACTCACTTTGACAGTAGCTCCCAATTCTACTTCTATCTATATGGTGTTAGCCAAGCTTTAAGGCCAGTTCAGCTGAGCTGCTTTAAGAAGGCTATAGCAGAGCAAATCATTCTAGAATCATAGATTGGTTTGGGTTGGAAAGGACTTTCAAGGTCATGTAGTTCAACCCATGGGCAGGGACACCTCACACTGGACTAGGGTCCTCAAGGCCTTGTTCAGCCTGGTCTTAAACACTTCCAGGGATGAGAGAGTTCCATGACATGGCCTTTTAGGTCTCATCTGTTGACCTAGTTTATGACAGGTAAGAAAACTGTGTTGTCCCTGTTTGCTCTGTCTGATTTAATCAATCTTCTGCAAAACAAACCAAGGAAGATTATTATGGGGGACAGCAGGAAGCAGTCAGCTGGAGTTTCAGAACTAATAAGAAACAGTAAACATAACCTACTTAAATACAGACCCAAGAGCTGTTTGGGGTGATCACATATATCTTCCCTCCATACCTTGATTTTTAATTAAAAGATAAAGCTGCTGCCATGGCTCCTCAAGCCTTTCCAAAACATGCAAGTGTTGTGTTACTAGAGAATTAATTGAAATTAATTGCTTACTAGGACTCAGGGATTTTTCTTCCTGCCTAAACTGAGCTCCAAAGCCTGATAGCGTTGTCATAGAATCAGATTTGTTTTGCTGGAAGGACCTTTAAGATCATCAAGTCCAACCACTACTTAACATTGCCAAGTGCACCACTAAACTATGTCTCTCGGCATCACATCTGCCCAGGGAGGTTGTGGCTGCTCCCTCCCTGGAGGTGTTCAAGGTCAGGTTGGAGGAGGCCTTGAGTGACCTGTACTAGTGGGAGGTGTCCCTGCCTATGGCAGGGGGTTGGAACTGGATGATCCTTGAGGTCCCTTCCAGCCTTACCATTCTGTGATTCTATGATCTCCACAGCTTTGAAACCCCACAAAGGATGGGGGCTCCACCACTGACCTGGGATTTGCAACCCTGAAAGGAAATAAATTGTTCCTCATGACCAAACTAAATCTCCCCCTGGTGTAACCTGAGGCCATATTCTCTTGACTTGCTCCTTGGGAGAAGAGACCAACCCTTGCCAGGCTCCAACCTCCTTTCAGAGAGTTGTAGAGGGCCAGAAGGTCTCCCTTCAGCCTCCTTTTCTCCAGCCTGAACAACCCAAGGTACTTCAGATGCTCCTCACCGGACCTGCTCTCCAAACCCTTCACCGACTTTGTTGGCCTTCTCTGGACCTGCTCCAGCACCTCAATGTCCTTCTTGGATTGAGGGGCCCAAAACTGAACACAGCAATTCTCTAAATATAAATATTTTTTTTCATTTTATAGAATCAGAGACTTGTTTCAGTTGGAAAAAGACCTTTAAGACCATTGAGTGTAACCTTTAAAAACCAATTTTTTGTTCTCATTCTCATAAGTAAATCTTAAACAGAAGAGCTGGGACTGTTTCCTGTGAGAGAGTGCCAGAATTATTCACATGGGATAGGCAGAGGAAGAATCTCTAAACATTGCCTCCAAAAGACAATTAATTACTGAAGCATGAGGCAGGGAGTGAGAACATTTGACACTGCAGTAAGAGAAATTTTACATGGGATATGGACTTAAAAATTTAAGTAGCAAAGAAATACAAACAAACCTCAAACATTGGATTTTGATGAGCTAAGAAAAAACAAAACAAAACCAAACCAAAAAGGCCACTTCAGATTGCTCTGAATCTGGAACCGATTGTCCAGAGAAATTGTGGATGCCTCATCCCTGGAAGTGTTTAAGACCAGGCCAGATGAGGTTTTCATCCTAGATGATGGAACTAGATGATCTTTCAAGGTCCTTTCCAAACCCAATCCATCCAGTGATTCTAGGTATACAATTTCAAACCCCTTCTTAGCATGTATCACCCATTTTAACAAGGTAATGATCAGAACTGATTTTAGAAGGTGCACCAAAGATGAAGAAGACAGAAATCCAACCACAGTTCCCAGTGTAATCATTGGAGTGACTGTTGCTAATAAAGGATTAAAAAGAATCATAGAAGTGCTGAGGTTTGAAGAGACCTTTGTGATCACCACATCCCACCACTCACCAAGAGCTCAGAATCCTACCACCACTAAGCCACTGCCACTAAACCACCACATCCACATGTCTTTTAAATCCCTCCAGGGATGGTGACTCCACTGCCTCCCTGGGCAGCCTGATCTAGAGCTTGACAGCATCTTCTGTGAAGAAATCTTTCCTAATATCCAACCTCAACCTTCCTGGTACAACTTGAGGGTGTTTCCTCTTATCCTGAGACAAGTGACCAACACCAACCTGGCTCCAGCCACCTTTGAGGCAGTTGGAGAGGGTGATGAGGTCTTCTCTCAGCCTCCTCTTCTCCTGTCTCAACAATCAGAGCTCCCTCAGCTGCTCCTCACAAGATTTGTGTTCAAAAGAGATGAAGAGTAGAAAGGAAAAGGGAGACTCAAAGAATGATGATTAGATAGATCAGCCAGGAAAGTATGAGTTCAGAGTGAGAAGACACAACCCCCAAACTTCTTGAAGATCTCTAATGCTTGGAACCTTATACATGTGGTGACCTGGTCTCTGCAGCTTTAAGAGGAGGCTGAGAGACTTTCTGTCTCTCTACAGCTCCCTGAAAGGAGGCCAGAGCCAGGTGGGGACTGGCTGCTTCTTCCAAGTAACAAGTGACAAGATCTACGGGATAACAGCCTCAGGCTGCACCACAGGAGATTTAGGTCAGACATAGGGAAAAATTTCTTTCCTGTAAGAATGGCCAGGCATTGGAACAGGCTGCCCAGGAAGGTGGTGGAGTCACCATCCCTGGAAGTGTTCATGAAACATGTGGACATGGTGCTTTTGGACATGATTTAATGGCCATGGTTAAGCTCAGTGATACTGGAAGTCTCTTCCAGGTGAAATGATTCTGTAGTCTGAGAGTTGTCTACAGGGAGATACTAGGTTCTGGTTGGATGCAATGATCATAGAATCAGCCAGGTTGGAAGAGACCTCCAAGTTCATCCAGCCCAACCTAGCACCCAGCCCCAGCCAATCAACCAGACCATGGCACTAAGTGCCCCAGCCAGGCTCTGCTTCAACACCTCCAGGGATGGGCACTCCACCACCTCCCTGGGCAGCCCATCCCAGTGCCAATCACTCTCTCTGCCAACAACTTCCTCCTAACATCCAGCCTGNTGTGCTCCAGGCCCCTCCCCAGCCTTGCTGCCCTTCTCTGGACACCTTCCAGCACCTCAACATCTCTCTTGAATAGAGGAGTCCACAACTGGACACAGCACTCAAGTTGTGATCTTAATGTTCTTTTTTCAACAGGTGATCTGTGAGGATAAAGAGCAGCAAGCCTACGAGCAGAGGACACTTGTGGGAGCTACAGAGCAGCGAGCCTGCGAGCAACTAGTTGCTGGAGCTCAGTTCGGCTCTGTGCAGCATCTCTGAGCTGCGCCAGCCCCGGCAGGCAGCTCAGTCAGGCGCCGCCACACCTCCCAGCTCTCCGTCCCTCCCTCCCGGCCGGGCAGAGACAGGGACCAGCCCCCTTCGCCTTCAAATCCCCAGCAGGGCAGGGCCGGGCGAGCCCTTCATAAGGCAGAGGGAAGCGGCAGGGCTGGGCACCGCTCGGCAGAGCGCGATGGAGACCGGCGGGTGCCGCATGAGCGGAGCGGAGCCGGCAGCTATGATCACGCTGGAGGAGCTGGGCGGGCTGGCGGAGGAGAGCCCGGACTCTGCCTACCACAGCAACGGCAGCAGCCTGGAGGAGGAAGCCGAGCGCATGGAGGATGAGGAGCAGGAGCGGCTGCTGAGCTACTGGCAGAACGTGGGCAGAGGGCACCAGGTGGACGTGCCCCGGGGTAAGGAGCGGGACGGGGCGGGCGGCGCTCGGGGCAGGGCTAAGCCGCTTTCCGCCCACGGCAGCCCGCTGGGATCGGGCCGGGGGGGATTAGGCGGGGAGGCGGTTCCGAGCTTACCGGCACCTTCCCGGGAGCTCCTGACCTTCAGCACCGGGATGTCCCGGTGCTGCCCAGGCGGTAGGCTTGTGGAGGTTGCAGGGGACACTGGGGTGGTTCTGGCAGGAGCCTGTAGTGCCACCCGCAAGCCACCCCCCTTCTCCAGAGAGCCTACCCGGGGCTCTGGCACCCGCAGCATCCCCTGCAGGGACCGCGGGGCAGAAGAACGGGTCTCATCTGGCTCCTCGGCCAGGCCAGCTGCAGGGTCCCACCGAGAGAGCAGTGGGGAGGTTGGCTCAGGTACACCTGGTGCCTGCGGGTGCTGCAGGAGCTGTGCGGTGACAGAGCAGCGAACTCATCAGAGCTCTGGGCACTGCTGACAGAGCCTGAGGGCCCTACACAGGGTCATTCTAAAGCTTGTAGAGAAGCAGCTGGAGTAGCAGTGGCTTACACTGATGATTAAATATTAAACTGACTACCTGCAAAAGCAGCCTTCTTCAGAGTATCTCTCGTAGCTACCCAAAAGTTTGGTTTTTTAGAGAAGACACAGCAAGGAAGGTACAACCTGCTTCCCAACCAGGCCTAGAGGTCCCATCTCATCTTCATTGTGTTTTAACAATGAAAATTAACACCCCATCAGGTAACAGGAAAGGCAAGGTCAGTATGAACAGTTCTCACCTGGCCTTGTCCTCACTGTCCCCTTAGGAAGGGGTCTTTGGCTGCCCGGTGCCAGCAGTGCCATCCTGTAATTTCAGTGCATCAGATCTAACAGCAAGTTCCACAGGGGCAGACAGGGGAAAGGAAGGCAGAAGAGGAGAGGTCCCAGTTTAACACACACAATAGTGAGGGCTGAACACATTCCTCAGGAGCAGATTAATGGAGCAGAAGACAAGATTCCTTCCCACAGTTATCTGGCATTCTGATCCCCACTGAAACCCCTCAGATTGATGAGGCAGGACATGAAGTCTAGTAAACAAGTCAAAAAGAGCATTTTTGCACATTTCAGTTACTCCATTATGAAAGGTTTACTTTGTAATGCCAAGAAAACCTTCCAGAAACCTAAACAGGGGATACTCCCTTCAGGGTCCTATGTCAGGAGCAAACTGCATCTCAGCTATAACAGCCTAAGAGCAGCCCAGATGAGCTTTCATGGTCCATCCAAAGTTCAACCTAACCACACTATAAACAGTTCCCTAAAGGCTACTTGAGCCTTAAGGGAACACAGAGGCTTACCAGGAACAGAGATGGCTTCCTTGGAGGAGGAACCTTTCCTGTAACAGGGAGCAGAGCACATCTCTTGCCCAGTGTGCTCCATCCAACAGGCTGCTGTCACTGAAGCAATGATGGGAGAAAACACAAGACCTTTACTTGGTCCTGGCTGACTGTCAGCCTGGTAACTGCAGACAAAGCCCATGAGACCCTAACGACAGGCCCTGTGTGCCCTGTAGTCTAGTGGTCTGCAAGAGAACATTCCACAAGCAAGCTCAGGAAAGCTGCTAGCTTGCTAGAGCAGAAGGCTATCTAAGGACAGTGTGCACAGCAGCATGATCTCAGCTCAAGTACTCTGGCTCCAGATCAAGCTTTAGATCTGAATTACAGGTGGCTTCCCATCAATTCCCATGTACCTCCCCTGGTGGGGTTCTTATCTCATGGAAGTGGCACCAGGTTTTGCTGGTACTGAGGCTGTTGGACAGCCAAATCCTCTGGGATCGCATGGGCAAGGATGACAGAGCCTCCATCACTGAGTCATCCCCAAGGTGCAGCCTCATACTGAAGCCCATAGCAGCCCAGCACCAAAACCTCCTCCTTGTAGACAACTTGAGAGCTGCTTCTGCATGGCTCTCTCAAAAGGGGCACATGTAGTGGTTCTGCTCAGCATAAAGACTTGGGGTACAGCATCACAAAGACTGCCTCCTCTCCTCTAGAATGACAAAGCTCTGTGTGCATGCATGTGATGGAGGAGTGCATCCCACTGGAGCAGCACTCCCAGCAGGTCTGGTAGGGCACAGATCAAGACATGCAACAATTTAAATACTGCTCAGTCCTGAACAAGTCTTGTGACATGTCCCTTATCTACATAAACCCCTTTGTAAAGCTTTGTCTCTTTCACAATACCTACTCACAGTAGCAACTCTAATCACTATCTTGACATTTAGTTAAATCAAAACTTTCCCTAGCTACAGTACTACAGCTCCCAGGATGCTGGGAGTTGGAAGGGACCTGTGGAGATCATCCAGTCCAAGCCCTCCTGCTACAGCAGAGTTACCCACAGCAGTTTGCCCAGGACCACACTGTCCATGTGGCTTTGGAATCTCTTCAGAGAAGGAGACTCCACAACGTCTCTCAGAACCTTGCTTCAGGGTTCCAGCACCATCACATCAAACAAGTTTCTCTCCATTGTCTTCAGATGGAATCTCCTGGGTTCCAGTTTGTGCCCACTGCCCCTTGTCCTGTTGCTGGACAACTGACAAGAGTCTGGCCCCATCCTCTTGCATTGCACAGGTCCTTTAGCTCTTGCTGAGCATTGAGAAGCCCTCTCACAATGCTCTTCTCCAGGCCAAACAGTCCAGGTGTCTCAGCCTTTCCTCCTCAAAGAGATGCTCCAGGATCCTCAACATCTTCCTAGCCTCCACTGGACTCTGTCCAGTGGTAGCCTGCCTCTCTTCAATGGGAGAACCTGGAAGTGGGCCCAGGACTCCAGATGTGGCCTCCCTAGGGCAGAGGGGGAAGAGAACCTCCCTTGACCTACCGGCTACACTCTTCTTACCTCATCCTGCCTTGTGCTGTCACACCAATATTCAGGTCTGTAAGCCTGGACTGACAGATTGAACTCAAATAACTCACCTGCTTTTTGGAGAAGTGATTTTCAGAATCATGCAGGTTAAAATATTTATAATCCAAAAGTTGTATATTATAAACATATATTATAAAATATTTATAAACCAAATGCACCTGACAGGCAGGGATTGACACACTGAAGAATAAGACACCTTAAAGGACATTAATTAGTTGTAATCCAAATCCTCTGCATTAATATGGAAGGAAAAAACCCAAGAAAACTCACCACCCACATTTATCAACAAGGGGATATAAAAACAGAGTAAACTTTCTCTAATATTTCCTTATTCTTGAATACTCCATGAAAAATTCACTGCTGAAGCCTAGTCTCCTTTTATTTCCCCCTCAGCCTCTATTTTAATAGGAGATCTATTTTAATATCAGTTATCACTTAGAATTTACATGTTTCCCAAGGATGTCTTTTCAAACCCACTTAAAATGAAGCCCAGGGCAGCTTTCTCCCCTTCATTAGAAGGATCTTCACCATGCCAAATAGCCTTAAAGCTAAAACCCCCCACACTGGATGCCAGGAGATGGAGGTTTGATTCCCAGCTCAGCTCCAGATTTACTCAGTGACCTCGGCCAAGTTAATTCTCCTGCATCTTAATTCCCTGAAGCATGTATAATACTTGTCTCACCCCTCATCCTGCATTTTCCACTGAAGATCCTGAGTTACTTAAAACACTCCAGAGAAAGACTCTTCCTTCAGTTGAAGCTTTAGCCCTTACCATGCACATCTGATAAATATCTTGAGGTAGCATCCAGCCTTTCCAACACAGCACATGACAATTCACTTGCTCATCCTCTTTAAAGCCCTGCATCACTACAGCTTTGGAAGCCAAAGGATAAACTCTCCTGGAACAGAGTTTTTTCCATTCCTATGACCAACCTTATATCCAAAAGTTCTGAGCCTGTCTCTTAGGGATCAACTTTTAAGCAGAATGTGTTGAAGAACATGAGCCAGCAGTTTGCCCAGGTGGCCAAGAAGGCCAATGGCATCCTGGCCTGCATCAGCAAGAGTGTGGCCAGCAGGAGCAGGGAGGTCATTCTCCCCTTGTACTCTGCACTGGTCAGGCCACACCTTGAGTACTGTGTCCAGTTCTGGGCCCCTCAATTTAGGAAGGACATTGAGGTACTTGAACGTGTCCAGAGAAGGGCAACGAGGCTGGGGAGAGGCCTGGAGCACAGCCCTATGAGGAGAGGCTGAGGGAGCTGGGACTGTTTAGCCTGGAGAAGAGGAGGCTCAGGGGGGACCTTATTGCTGTCTACAACTACCTGAAGGGTGGTTGTGGCCAGGAGGAGGTTGCCTTCTTCTCTCAGGCAACCAGTGACAGAACAAGAGGACATAATCTCAGGCTGTGCCAGGGCAAGTTTAGGCTGGAGGTGAGGAGGAAGTTCTTNATGGAAGCAAAGGCAACCACAACGCACCAAATCCAACCATATTTAAATTACAGTAGCCTTACAGTATCTGAAGGGGGCCTACAGGAAGGCTGGAGAGGGAGTATTGACAAGGTCTTGTAATGACAGGACAAGGGGCAATGGGTTTGAACTGGCAGAGGGGAGATTGAAAGTGGATGTTAGGAGGAAGTTGTTTGCGGTGAGGGTGGTGAGACACTGGCACAGGTTGCCCAGGGAGGTTGTGGCTGCTCCCTCCCTGGCGGTGTTCAAGGCCAGGTTGGAGGAGGCCTTGACTGAGCTGTGCTAGTGGGAGGTGTCCCTGCCTATGGCAGGGGGTTGAAACTGGATGATCCTTGAGGTCCCTTCCAACCTTACCATTCTATGACAAATGTGTATTTCGTGCTCTTTTCTCCAGCCTGTGTTCTTTGTTGCAGACATGGCAGAGCCCATCCAGCAGCTGACTAGGAACAACAGTCCCCAGGAGCGACAGACCATCCCCTTCACTCTGATCCAGCGCAAAGAAAAGGTACTGCTTCCCATCTTAGCTCTGTTCTTGGCACCCACATGTAGCTCCCCAAGACAGCTTTCACTATAAAACCATTTTTAATCCTCCAGGGTTTTTCATAGCAGCAGTGCAGATCATTTTAAGTGGGTCCCTACATTTCATTTACGACACCTCAACATTTATGGCAGAATCACAGAATTGGTTTAGTTGCCATAGACCTCTTGGATCTGACCATCAACATGTGGGAATTGTCATGAAGCCATGGGATTATTGTGGTTGGAACAAACCTTCCAGAGCATCAAGTCTAACCATTAACTCAGCACTGCCATGTCACCACTAAACCATATCTGTCACCACTGCATCTCCATAGCTTTGAAATCCCCCCCAGAGATGTGGACTCCAGCACTGCCTCAGGCAGCCTGGGCCAGGCCTTCACAACCCTCAAAGGGAAGAAATTGCAACTTGTGTCCAACCTAAACCTCCCCTGGGACAACCTGAAGCAGTCTCCTCTTGTCCTGTCACTTGTTCCTTTGCAGAAGAGACCAATCCCCAACCTGGTTCCAACCTCTTTCCAGAGAGCTGTAGTTAGAAGATCTTCCCTCAGCCTCCTTTCTTCCTCCATGCTCAACAGTCCCAGTTCCCTCAGCTGCTCCCCATAAGACCTGTTCTCCAGACCCCTCACCAGTTTCATTGCCTTTCTCTGTTCTCCTGGTCATACACCTGAAGTAGTTAATTTCATTATGCTAAAAGTAAAGCACCAAAATATCACTGAATGCTTTGGGTTGGAAGGGACTCTAAAGATCGTCCAGTTGTAGCCCTCCTGCCATAGGCAGGGATACCTCCTGCTAGTCCAGCTTGCTCAAGGCTCCATTTTGGCTGGCTTGAAGCCTCCACATCCTCTCTGGGCAACCTGTTCCAATGTTTCACCACCTTCATAAAGAATTTCTTCCTAATGTCTCAGCTCACTCCATTTTTTTTTTTTCCACTTCAAAGCCATCAACCCTTGTCCTGCCATTCCATGCCTTTGTCAGAATTGCCTCTCCAGCTCTCCTGGACTCCCCCTTCAAAGGCTTCTCTTAGCTATTTGATAGTTTGAGTTTCCTGGTTGCTCATGTTTTAGGTGGCTAACTTAAACTCCAAAGTTGTTCTCCTCCCATTGGCAGCTGGGAGATCTGCTGTATGAGAAGCGTCAGTATGGGAAGGCCAAATGGGCTTGCATAAAGATGAAGGAGAAACAGTATGAGCAGAGTATCTGCCTAGGCTTCATGAAGCTCATGAGGTACATCTGTGAGCAGAACTCCTCAGGTAAGTGGTGCCATATTTGTACAGTCTAGTTAAAATGTTATAGTAGGTCTAAATGCCTCTCTGGACCTGTAGTACAGCTCTTCCAGCAGTGCCCTTCTGGCTCCAACTTCCTTTCAGGCAGTTGCAGAGAACAAAGAGGTTTCCCCTCAGCCTCCTTTTCTCCAAATGAAACAATCCCAGATCTCATTCAAGACCCCTCACCAGCTTCATTGCCCTTCTCTGGACACTCTTCAGCACCTAAATGTCCTTCCTGGAGTGAGAGGTTCAAAACTGAGCCCAGTACCCAAAGTGTGGCCTCACCAGTGCTCAGTACAGACAATCCCTGTCCTGGTCCTGCTGGCCACACTCTTGCTGATCCAGTCCAGGATGCTGGTGGTCTTCTTTTCCACCTGGACACACACTGGCTCATCAGCCATCTGTGAACCAGCACCCTCCAGTCCTTTTCCACCAGGCAGTTTCCAGCCACTAAAGGCCACTGACACAAGGACAGCTTACAAAATAAACACAAACCTCTTAAGAGAGGGATAGAAGTGAAGGCAAATTCAAACTCCTTGCCCTACCTGAAGACAAGAGAGCTCACCAAATACCCCATTTATGAACACACATCCACATCTATTTGTACATGTAGATTTTAGAGAGTGAGAGATACAGAATCATAGATGGGTTCGGGTTAGAAAAGCCCTTTAAGGCCAACCATGAGCTCAGTACCACCATGGCCATTTAATCTATGTCCTCAAGTGCCATGTCCACAGGTTTCTTGAACACCTCCAGGGATGGTGACTCCACCACCTCCCTGGGCAGCCTGTTCCAATCCCTGACCTCTCTTGCAGCAAAGAAATGTTTCCTTATATCCAACCTCTCCCAGCACAACTTCAGGCCATTTCCTCTCATTCTAGCACCTGATACTAGGGAGAAGAGACCAACCCCCACCTCACTCCAGCTTCCTTTCAGCCAGCTTTAGAGGGCAACAGGGTCTCCCCATGGCCTATTCTTCCCTGCAAGGCATAACAAAATGCTGCTTCTAGTTGGATACACAATGCCATGTGTCTCCTCAGGCCTGTACTTGGGAATAACCATCCCCATTGTGACCATCGTGCACACAAACGAGTCTCAGTCAGAGATGACGCAGTCCGTGACAGTAGCCTACTACCTGCCTGAAGTGCTGCAGGATGAGCCACCTCATCCTTTTGACTCTGACATCATCATTGAAGAATGGCCTTCTACTATTGTTTATAGCAGGTAAGAGAGAGACTCTTCAGTTTTGTTGAAGGCCAAGTGGTGGGAAGATGGAGTCTTCATTCTGGGTACGCTGCAGCTTTTAAACCGAGTTCTAAAGGTTTCAAGGATGTAATGGTCTAAACAGTTTCATCTGAAGAGTAAAACTTGGCTTTGACTGCTTCCTAGAATATTTTGGGTTGGAAGGGACCTTAAAGATCACCTAGTTCCAAGCCCCCTGCCATGTGCATGGACCTCTCCCATTAGGCTAGGCTCCTTAAGGCCACATCCAACCTGGCCTTTAATACCTGTGGGGAGTGGACATCCATGACCTCCCTGGGCCTGTTTTATCAGCCTGGGATATTCAGGACATAATGATACCAATCTACCTACTAAAATGATGCAGCTGTTACAGAACTGTTGAGGTTAGAGGAGACCTTTAAGGTTGTCACTTGCCTAGAGGTCACAATTCTACCACAAGATCTAACACCACTTGAAAACAGAGACTGTGCGGTTGGGAAGAAGGCAAATATCACAGGCTCACAGGATGTTAGAGGGTGGAAGGGACCCAAACAAATCATCCAGTCCAACCCCCCTGCCAGAGCAAGACCAGATAATCTAGCTCAGGTCACATAGGAACACATCCAGACAGGTCTCAGAAGTCTCTAGAGAAGGAGACTCCACAGCCTCTCTAGGCAGCCTGTGCCAGTGCTCTGGGAGTCCCCCTTGTGTTGAGCTGGAATCTCCTGTGCTGCAGTTTATATCCATTGCTCCTTGTCCTATCACAAGGAACACCTGGTGTCTGTTTGGGACCAGTCAGAATCATAGCACCCTAGAATGGGTTGGAAGGGACCTTAAAGATGATCTAGTTCCAACCCCCTTGTTATGGGCAGGGACACCTCCCACCAGCCCAGGTTGCTCAAGGCCCCATCCAAGCTGGATAGGGACACCTCCAGGCTTGGAGCCTCCACAGCTTCTCTAGGCAACTTGTTGCAGTGAATTAGGTAGTATCAAGCATGAAATAATTTAGATGCAAGTACTTAGAATCACAGAATTAGTCAGAGTTGGAAGAGACCACAAAGATCATCTAGTCCCAGCCCCCCTGCCATGGGCAGGGACACCTCACACTAGATCAGGCTCTCTACAGCCTCATCCAGCTTGGCCTTAAACACCTCCAGGGATCAGGCTTTCAACACCTCCCTGGCCAATCCATTCCAGGCTCTCCCCACTCTCATGATGAACAACTTCTTCCTAACCTCCAGGCTGAATCTCCTCATTTCTAGTTTGGTTCCATTCCCCACAATCCTATCACTCCCTGACAGCCTAAAATGTCCCTCCCCAGCTTTCTTGTAGGCCCCTTTAAGATACTGAAAGGCCCCAAGAAGGTCACCTGGGAGCCTTCTCTCCAGACCTAACAGCCCCAACTCCCTCAGTCTCTCCTCATAGCAGAGCATCTCCAGCCCTCTGATCATCCTTCTAGGCTCTAGGAAAAAAAAAAAAAAAAACCCACAGACTTGAAAAAGAACTTGATATGAAGTTGGTTGTTACAGGAGCTTCAGAGGAATCACCAATGAAGACTCTATCATGAGAGAAATCAACCTGCTGGCAGCAATCCTGGAAAGCCCTGAGCTGTGTCTGCAGGACACGTTCATCATCGCAGGATACACAAACCCAGCCGCCGCCAACCGACACAACGAGATCTGGTTCCTCCAGAGACCATGAGCTCCTGCTCCTGCTGCTTGGCAGCCACACCAACCAGCTCTGCTTTGCTGGCAGAGCCTCACAGGTGAATCACACGACTCTACGTGTCAAATCCCCCCCAAGACATTAGCAATGTGGTTTTGAGCCAGGAGGTGGCTCTGAGTTAAGTGTCCAACAGAGGTTAACACCTCACTCGTACAGGTTCCTACGGTGACTCTGACAGTTTGTACACACTTTATATAGAGATTTTTAGTCCTTTAGAATTTAGGTCACCTTTTGTTTTGTTTTTACAAGATAAGGGAGACAGAAACCTCTCTCCTTGTCTACTTCTTAGTATTTCAGACTGCTTGACGCTTGGGGAAGTGGTGGGGTAATCCTGCAGCCCCTATCCTGGCCTGTTCTGGGCACCCAGTGCTGCCCCAAACACAGAAGGGCCCTGCTGGGGTTTTCAGTAGGACACACACATTGAAACCACCTCAGAGATGCAGGCTAGGCCTCAGAAAGTGAATGCTCAGGTCTTCATTCACGAGGACAGCTACCAGATTTAGTCCACTGGGATTAACCCAAGGAGCAAGAGCAGGCCATCGCTGACTGCTTTTAATGCCCATCTGTGGAGCAGAGATTCTTCATGCTTACCTCAAAAAGCATTCAACCAAAGTTCTTCTCAGCTTGAGAAGAGACCAAGCAGGCAAAGCAGTCCTGCTGCTCATTGAAGTTTTGATAGCAGAGGATACAGGTCACCTTAACCACACTGACAGCAATCCCATCACTAAACTGGGCATTCCTAAGCAGAAAGTGGCTCCTCTCAACCATTTAGTTTTCTGAACTTTCTTCTCACAGCTTTGCCAGACATCAAAAGCTGCAGCTGAAGTAATTTATTAGGGCTTGCTCCCTCCCTGGTAGTGTTCAAGGCCAGGTTGGACCAGGCCTTGAGTGACCTGTACTAGTGGGAGGTGTCCCTGCCTATGGCAGGGGGTTGGAACTAGATGATCCTTGAGGTCATTTCCAACCTTACCACTGTATAATTCTGTGGCTTTTTAGACCCTTCTGGCCTTGAGTAACCTGTACTAGTGGGAGGTGTCCCTGCCTATGGCAGGGGGTTGGATCTAGATGATCCTTGAGGTCCCTTCCAACCTTACCATTCTATGATTCTGTGGCTTTTTAGACCCTTCTGACAGTACTCTGCTATTAATGTCAGAAATGATACAAATTATTTCACTGAAACAGAAAAAAAACAACCTCACAACAAATCATCTAGAAGTGACCTGAGCAGGCTGCTCAAGGCCTCCCACAGTTGCATTTTGAGCATCTCCAGGGATGTGGAGCCCATAACCCCTCTGGGCCCTCTTCTAGTATTTGACCACTCTCCCTGTGAGAATTTTTCTTCCCACAATCTCATTTTCCCTGTTGCAGTTTGTTTCTTTTACCCTCCAGATACATAAAGCAGGCAACTGCTAGTCTAGGAGGCCATGACTGAAAGAGAAGCCTGCAGAGGTGGTCTAAAAGCAGCCCCTGCTTGGCTGCTTACCAATTCAAGAGCACCTACTGCACTTGCCAACTGGGATAGCACACAAGTTTGCTCTCAAAAATCCCTCCTTGAAGGCCCTTCTTACAGATATGATAGTAAAAATTAATTTTAATGGAAGAAAAGGTATTTTTATATAAAGCTTCATGAAGTACATCACTAACATTATTTACTGATTACAGGATTTAGGCTTTAAATAGACTCATAGAATGGTTTGGGTTAGAAATCCAACCTTAAAGGTCAGATCCTTAGGTCTAGGAACTAGATCCTTAAAGGTCATCTAGTTCCAACCCCAAAATATGCACAAAACTAGAGCTTTTGTGGTGTTCAGATACAAACCAGCAACCACAGCCAGAGTCTGCTAACTTACAGTAAAACTAACTGGCCAACAAAATGCATTTGTGGAGCACCTCTGGCTGAGTAAAGTGCAGGTCTCCTGAGCTTAAAGCCTCCTGGTTTCCACGAGGCTCCCTGCTGCACAAAACTGCCCTGCTGCTCAATCTCTTGCCTGAGAAACAACAATCAGAGGGCACCAGCTGGTTCTGCTGAGTGGAACCAAGGTGCCCCCCGGTGGTTGCTGCCTGCAGGGATTCCAGGAGAGACGTCTAGTAGAAGGGGGAAAGAAAAGGAAATACATAAAACAGAGGGGAAGGTTTGTGAGGAGGCAAAACAAAACAAAAAATCAGTCCTCACATTCTTCCTCTGAATCACAGTCACAGAATCACATGATAGGAGTTGGAAGGGGCCTCTGGAGATGGAGTCCAACTCCCTCCCCAAGGCAGGGTCACCTACAGAAGGTCACAGAGGAACACATCCAGGGGGGGTTTTGAATGTCTCCAGAGATAGAAACTCCACCATTGCTCTGGGCAGCCTGTTTCAGTGCTCTGTCACCCTCAAAGTAAAGAAGTTTCTCCTCATGCTTAGATGGAACTTCCTGTGTCCCAGTTTGTGCCCATTACCCCTCATCCTGTGACTGAGCACCACTGGTTCCATCCTCCTGACACCCACCCTTTAACTGTTGAGCAGCATTGATGAGATCCCCTCTCACTTTGCTCTTTTCCAGACTAAAGAGCCCCAAATCTTTCAGTCTTCCCTCATGAGATGTTCCAGTCACCTCAACATCTTTGTAGTCCTACTCTCCTGAGCTGGTCAGATACTCTGAGCTAGTTCAGCACAGACAACTGAATTGGTTGTTAAACTGGGAGACAGGAATCTTGAAGACTGTAGGTTGGGAGCTCTCATTCCAACCAGAAAGCCATCAAACCTGGTCTGTGCCAGGCAACAGCACAGCAACCATATCTAGGAACCACTTTGATGTGCCAACTTAAACATACATCAAAGTATTTAACAGAGGAGATGATGAACATACCTAATCATGTCTGATGTTCCTCCTTATTTGGTCAAGAAGCAGCATCACAGTCAGAAGGAAAAAAATAATCAATATATTGAGTTATTTCCTGTTTGATTTATATCTACCTTGCTTTATTTATTTACTGGCTGTGAATGGCAGCCAGCATTAAAGTTAATTAACAGAAAACAATGAAAAAAGAGATTTGTAAAAAAACAAAGTTGAGGAACCAGGAAGCATCAAATAGGCTTGGTTTTGTCTTCAACCCCCCTCAAGACTTTTTGTAAGCACAAAAAGAAGCATAGAATGCATCACATTGCAAGACACCCTCAAAAGTCATCTTGTCCTATCCTCCTGCAGTGAACAGGGACATCCCCAACTACATCAGGTTGCTCAGGGCCCCATCAAGCCTGACCTTGAATGTCTCCAGGGATGGGGCTTCCACCACACCTGGCAACCAGTTAGTGGTCATGAAGGTGTTGCATAGAAGTTTGGACCTGATGATCTTAGAGGTCTTTTTCCAACCTTAATGATTGCATGATTCTATCTCTGGGCAACCTGTTTCAGTATTTCACTACCCTCATGATGAACTTTCTCCTCATGTCCAGCTGCCACCCTTGATAAGACCTTAAGACTAATTAAAGAGGTAGCTGCAATTTGATTGCTTTTGCCAGTGAGAAACCATTGCAACACCTGAGCAAAAACAACACCAAAAGTCCAGCAGTTCTTGAAGCAGTTAAATCCCTGCACCACAAAGTCCCACTTTGTACATACTCCATGTTCTAAACCTCTGCTACATCTGATGTCTCCAACCTTCACCTAAATCCTTCTGTGATCCAGCTGCTTGTGGGTATGTTAGAGAACCATGCTTGTTACTGAAGTGTAACAGTCAGGCATTTATCTGAGTGTGCTGATAACTACAGCAGTGTGTTTGGTGTTGTTTCATGTCAAACTGTGAATTCCAGGATAGTGTTTATTTTGACTTCTGGTAGATGGCTTCTGCTGCTGAGAACCAAGAGAAGATAAAACTTTATGGCTATGGAATGTTGTACCAGCTTTTGTAAATGGCCCTCAAAGCATGGGCTTGAAGAATGGTGGTTTGGCACTGACACAATAAAGTTTACTCATGGATTCATGGAATGGTTTGGGTTGGAAGGGACCTTAAAGATCATCTAGTTCCAACCCCTTGGTATGGGTAGGGACATTTTCCATTAGACTTAAGGCCTCATCCAACCTAGCATTGAACATCCACAGGGAAGGGGCATCCATAACTTCCCGGGGCAACCTGTTCCAGTGTCTCACCACCCTTAATTTACTCAAATTACAGCAGGGAATGCCAAGGAAATGCTAAAATTACTCAAAGATATCATTTCAAAAAGCTTGAAAACATCACCTCAAGCATGACTACCTTCTGTTCTCAGAACAGGTATTTCATTATCCAACTCTGGCCCTACTTTGTAAGCCATTAATTCATGGATTTTCATTTTTAATTTGAAGTGATTTGACACCCACCATCCAAAGGAGACAGTAATTGAGAATTCACCCCTATTTCACAGAATGCCAGCATGGTGGGGTTTGGAGAGGACCTCTAGAGATCAACCAGTCTAACCCCAGTGCTAAAGCAGGGTCACCCACAGAAGCTTGCCCACAGGATCACAACATCCAGGAAGGTTTGGAATCTCTCCAGAGTAGGAGACCACCCCACAAGCTCTCTGAGTAGCCTGCTGCAGGCTTCTGCAGCCTCAGCAAATAAGTGCTATTCTCCATAGTGTGCATTCTTCAAAGCAGCATTACCGCCTACAAAGTTGATTCCAGCTATTGTGATACTCAGGGCCTTGCTGATTGTATGGACAGACATGTCCTGTGGCCTGCACTGTGCTGTTTGACACTGTCCCTCACTGTCACTGAAGTGTTCTCTTGTTCAGTGTTGCCACCTGTCAGAATTAAAGAGATGATTTTATTGTGCGGAGTGCCCCAGCCTCTCGGTTCTGCAACAGACACACAGCTCCTGTGCAGACAGCAGGACATACAAGAGGCTGCTCTCATAGAATCATAGAATGGTAAGGTTGGAAGGGACCTCAAGGATCATCTAGTTCCAACCCCCTGCCATAGGCAGGGACACCTCCCACTAGTACAGGTTACTCAAGGCCTCATCCAATCTGGCCTTGAACACATCCAGGGAGGGAGCAGCCACAACCTCCCTGGGCAACCTGTTCCAGTGCCTCACCACCTTTACTGTAAAGAACTTCCTCCTAACATCCAGTCTAAATCTCCCCTCTGCCAGCTCAATCCCATTGCCCCTTGTCCTGTCATTGCAAGACCTTGTAAATAATCCTTCCCCAGCCTTCCTGTAGGCCCCCTTCAGATACTGGAAGGCTACTATCAGGTCCCCTCGAAGCCTTCTCTTCTCCAGGCTGAAGAGCCCCAACTCCCTCAGCCTGTCCTCATAGGAGAGCTGCTCCAGCCCTCTGATCATCTTTGTGGCCCTCCTCTGGACCCGCTCCAACACTTCCATGTCCTTCCTGTGCTGAGGGTTCCAGAACTGCACACAGTACTCCAGGTGGGGTCTGACGAGAGCAGAGTAAAGGGGCAGAATCACCTCCCTTGCCCTGCTGGCCACGCTTCTCTTGATGCAGCCTAGGACTCGGTTGGCTGTCTGGGCTGCATGTGCACACTGCAGGCTCATGTTGAGCTTTTCATCAACCCAGACTCCAAGGTCCTTTTCCTCAGGGCTGCTCTCCAGCCATTCACCACCCAGCCTGTATTTGTGCTTGGGATTGTGCCTACCCAGGTGCAGGACCTTACACTTGGCCTTATTGAATTTCATCAGGTTGGCCTGGGCCCAACTCTCCAGCCTGTCCAGGTCCCTCTGGATGGCATCCCTGCCCTCTAGCAAGTCGACTGTGCCACACAGCTTGGTGTCATCTGCAAACTTGCTGAGGGTGCACTCCATTCCTCTGTCCATGTCACTGACAAAGATGTTAAACAGCACTGGTCCCAGCACTGACCCCTGAGGGACACCACTTGTCACTGGTCTCCAGGTGGACATTGTGCCCTTGATCACCACTCTCTGGGTTCGATCTCTGATCTTGCACAAGCCACTGTAAGCAGGAAATGGGACTCTAAGGTCCCCAAACTTAAACCTGAGCTCTAAGATTCCCAAAAGAGTTCTGAGATACCACAAACAAGTAACTCAGAGAATCCCAGAATACATCAGGTTGGAAGGGATCCTCAAAGGTCATCCAGTCCAATCCCCCTCACAGTCAGCAGGGACACCTGCAACTGGAGCAGGTTGCTCAGAGCCCCAAATGATCTGACCTGAAATGGTTCCAGGGATGAGGCATCTCCCACCTCTCTGGGCAGCCTGGGCCAGGCTCTCACCACCCTGTGTCTAGTCTAAATCTCCCTCTTAGTTCAGACCATCATCCCTTGTCCTGTCACAACAGCCCCTGCTCAAATGCTTGTCCCAAGCTTTGATTGCCTCTATAAGCACTGAAGGCCACCAAAAGGTCTCCCTGGAGCCTTCTCCAGGCTCAACAGCCCCAACTGAGAGTCAGCCTGATCTCACAGCAGAGTGCTTCCAGCCCTCCCATCATTGCCATGGCCTCCTCTGGCTCAGCTCCAACAGGTCCATGTCTCTGCTGTGCTGAAGACATCTCCAACTAAATCAGGGTGCTTAGGACCCCATCAAGTTTGACCTTAAATGTCTCCAGGGATGGGGTCTCATGTCTCTGGGCAACCTGTTCCAGTGTCTCACCGCCCCCATTGTGAAGAATTTTCTCCTAACATCCAACCTAAATCTACCCTGCTCCAGTTTCAAACCATTGTCCCTTGTAAACAGTCCCTCCCCAGCCTTCCTGGCTGCACTGAAATACTGCTTTAAGGTCTCCCTGTACCCTCACCTTCTCCAGCCTGCAAAGCCCAACCTCTCTTAGCCTGTCCTCATAGGTGAGGTTCTCCAGCATCTAATCATCTTTGTGGCCTCTTAACCCACTCCAGCAGGTTCCTGTGGTGGGGAGCTTTCAAAAACCATACAGTACTGCAATAAATATTTGAGGCTATGGACCTGTGTGACACAGCCAGCAGGTCTGCCAGCAAATATCCTGCTCCCCACTGCAGGAGCCATCTGCAATTCCATTTCTGTCAGGCATCCAGCCTGGTCTCCTACAGGTCCTGCTGAAGCACAGGGTGGGACAGAACTGGTTTCAGAACCAAGATGTAGAGATGCAGTAGCTGGAGTGATGGACATATTTTGAGGTTGCTCCTATATCTTAATGCCATTCAGAGCATGCTTCACAACTGAGTCTTTTGGCACGGGACAAGGATAACGAAACATGTAGGACAGGAATTTGTTTGATAGCACAAGAGGAAATGGCCTCAAGTTGCCTCAGGGGATGTTCAGGTTGGACATGAAGAACAATTTCTTCCCCTTGAAGCCTGTCAAGGTCTGGCCCAGGCTGCCCAGGGCAGCAGTGGAGTCACCATTGCTGGAGGGCTTTCAGAGATGGAGGTGAGGGACATGGTTTAGTGGCATCCAGCCAGTGCTGGGTTAATGGTTGGACTTGATGACCTTAAGTGAACATCAACCTAAATGATGCTGTGATGTGTAGCTGCAGTCACACACCCTGATCTCAGAATGCTGAGCAGCCGAAACATGGTAACAGGATAAAAGGTGTAACCTAACAACAGGTGTAACACTCTGCAGAGGATGAGGGACAGGAGCCAACACTGAAAGTGGTGAGGTCTCCAAGAGCAAAGGCTTGGTTTGCCCATCAATACTTAAACTGGCTGGGCATCATCCTTCCAGCTGCATTCTCAAGTCAAGCAGCAGCAATACAAATGCAAATAGCAGTTCAAAGACAGGAAGTAGAAACCACCAAAGCCACAGGGCAATCGAGTCAAGGTTGGCCTAACCTCCTCAATTACAACAGATCAGCCAACCCTATGTGCCTGTTTCAGCTTAAACCTCGAGTGAAACACCCCAGATGAAATCACTGCACTCAACACAAGCATTCATAGGCACCTGTGGTGATGCCAAACTACCTCAGAGTTCTTAACCAGCAGCTCAGTGGAGCCTCCTCATTTAAATACATTGAATTCATATATTCACTGAACACTTTAGGTTGGAAGGCACCTTAAAAACCACCCAGCTCCATGGACAGGGATGCCATTCACTAGAACAGGTTGCTCAAGGCCTTAGTTCATTGATAAACAAGGTGGTTTTGCAATGGTCTTCACAAACTACATCCAACTCAAACTGAAACAAACAAAGTATTCTAATCCTGACAGTCTGATAGGAAATTAATCCCAAAAAAGGGTCCTTTTTGGATAAGCCATAAATTAACTGTTCAAAGTAGTATCTTCTGTAATAGCATTGGTCTGTAGCTTAGTGGAAGGCTACTGACAGTCAAGTCATCACTGACTGCACAACAGTTCTGGCTACTGCTCATCTGTTTTACATTTGGATCATAGAATCACAGAATGCCAGGTTGGAAGGGACCTCAAGAATCATCTGGCACAACCTTTCTAGGTAATAGTGTAGCTGAAATGAGATTGGACATCACCTACTGGTGAAAAGGGAAAGGACAAAGCTCTCAAGGGAAAAATTTCAAAATACAAAGCCACAAACCCCAAAACAACCACAAAAAGAAAAAAAAAAAAAAACCAAGGAAAAATAAGTACACAGAGAATATTCCCTCCCAGAGAGCATATTTCAGTCAACAGTCTTCATGAGGCTGGCAATAACCTGGACAACACAAGCATGGTTGTTCCCAACACCTTAAAACCCACTAAATCCAGTAAAATTAAGAAGTCATCAGCACAGGTCTCATGTTAATTTTGAAGGATTCCAGAAAGAGGATGAGATTAATGGATCAGCATGAAGTTTTCCAGTAGAGCTTTTGAAGTCATTGCAAGGTAACAGGTACCACTGCTGGGCTGTGGTTGAAACCAGGATTTTTTTTTACCTAAAGGCCAAGTTAATCACACAGGAAATGGTTTCACTTGATAAGTTCATGGATTCATAGAATGGTCTGGGTTGGAAGGAACCTTAAGAAGCATCTAGTTGCAATCCCCCTGTCACGGGCAGGGACACTTTCCACTAGAGCAGGTTACTCAAGGCCTCAAACATCTCCAGGGAGGGGGCACCCATGACCTCTGTGGGCTGTGCCTCACCACTAGAGATGTTAAACCAGGAGCAGAGATGCTACTTTTAGTGCCACTGGTCACTGAACAACAGAGCAATGCCCCAGCTCACCTGGATGTAAGCATTCTGAATGCCTACCACATCTTCACCCAGAGGAACAACTATTTTTTCCACTTGTCTCTCATGAGAATAAGGTTGAATTTCTGGTGAGTCTTCAGCACAGACCTCAATCTGAGCAATCAGTAAGTTGGAAATTACTTGCTGCACAGCCTGTTTGAGAAGGGAAAAAAAAAAAAAGAGATAATTATTTGCTTGTTAACATTCCAAAAGCATAAATTAATGTCATATGGATGTCATGAGTTTAAACTGGCAGAGGGGAGATTTAGACTGGATGTTAGGAGGAAGTTCTTTACAGTGAGGGTGGTGAGACACTGGCACAGGTTGCCCAGGGAGATTGTGGCTGCTCCCTCCCTGGAGGTGTTCAAGGCCAGGTTGGAGGAGGCCTTGAGTGACCTGTGCTAGTGGGAGGTGTCCCTGCCTATGGCAGGGGTTTGGAACTAGATGATCCTTGAGGTCCCTTCCAACCTTACCATTCTATGATTTCCTGAAAGAAACAGGTCCCTACTACCTAGAGATGAAAAAAATGACAGACTTTGCACTTCAAGATCTAAATCAGTACACAAAGAGCCAGATCTAAGTTCCTGAATGCAAAAAGCAAGTATCTGGCCTGCAGGAAGAACAGAGCTCTTCCTGTGGCTTTAGCTGGCCCATTCATCACAGAATTATTATGGTTGGAAGAGTCCTCCATGATCATCCAGACAAATCACTAACCCAGCAATACCAGCTCACCTCTAAACCATGTATCACACCACCATGTCTCCACAGCTTTGAAATTCCCCTAGAGATGGAGACTCCACCACTGCCCTGGGCAGCCTGGGCCAGGCACTAACAACCTTCAAGTGGAAGAAATCCCACCTTGTGTCTAACATAAATTTCCTCTGGGAAACCCGAGGCCTCTTGTCTGATCACTTGTTCCTTGGAGAAGACACCAAGCCCCACCTAGCTTCAACCTCCTTGGAGGGAGCTGTAGAGAGCCAAAAGGTGCCCTCTTATCCTCCTTTTCTCCAGACTAAGGAACTCCAGTTCCCTCAGCTGCTCCTCTCAAGAGCACACCCTTCACCACCTCTCCACACCCCCTTCACCAGTTCCTGTGTCCAGAGAAGGGCAATGAAGTATGTAATAAAAAGCAAACTAGAACCAAGAGTTTAAAATTAATTTGGGTGTCCTTCAAATGAAAACCTCACCTTTCAGTTCACCCACACATCAACAGGATGCCCAGGGAGGTGGTAGAGTGACTACCCCTGGAGGTGTTCAAGCACTATAGGAGGTGGACATAGCACTACAGGACATGGTTCAATAGCCATGGTGGTGTTGGGTTGATGGTTAGACTCCATCTTAAATGTTGCTTGTAAAAGGCCTTATGTCTCTATGAATATACTGGAGTTGGACTACAATACCTTTTAAAGGCCCCTTCCAACCTAAAGCATTCAAGGATTCTCTATTCTTTTAGGTCCAAGTGTTAATAACTTGATTATAAATTATCCCAGAAGGGATTATTGACTTTCAGAAGAGTCAGGAAATTGGAAGTCCAGAGCACAATAAGGACAAGCCCTTAGCAACTAACAGATTGCAAAGAGATTCAGGTTTTGTGTGGGAGTCCAACAGACTTCAGTCCCCTCACAGTGGAATTAAACACTGAATCTTTATGTTTCCAGCCATGCAGGAAGAGATCACTCACCTTTGTGTCGCTGCCTGGGGTGGCACTAAGGGCCAGGATCCGAAACTGATTAGTGTATTTGCTTAGCTCACGAACAACCTAAACAGAGCAAAGCTGCCATCAACATCCTGAACGGAGATGATTTGTTTATACAAACTATGTGGTAAGCAGCAAGCAGAAAAAGCTTCACGATGTTTTCACAATGTATTGTTTGGTGAAATGCTGGCACAGGTTGTCCAGGGAGGTTGTGGCTGCTCCCTCCCTGGAGGTGTTCAAGGCCAGGTTGGATGAGGCCTTGAGTGAGCTGTGCTAGTGGGAGGTGTCCCTGCCCACAGCAGGGGATTGAACCAGATGAGCTTTGAGGTCTCTTCCAACTTAAACCATTCTATGGTTCTAAGCACCTAAAGGATGATGTCTCTAGAGAGATCATGACAGTAAGTCTTTATGAATGACTTGTAAGTGATTAGAGGGTAGTTGCTTTATAAGCCAGGAGCAGAGTGACTGCAGCATTACCTGACAGTAGGCGTGATTTCCAAGGGCTTTGTGGGCTTCATCAATAACCAGACATTTAATCTCCACAGCAGGACAGGTCCCACGAGAAAGATCATTCACCATTATTTGAGGAGTAAGGAAAAAGACTCTCTTGGCAGTCCACAGGTCCCGACGGTTCAGAGCTTGAGTTCCACCTGGAAAGTAAGGAAATAACATCAGCAAAGCATTCTGCTGAGAACAAGCCACGACAGCAACAGCAGGAGGCTGGCAGACAGACTGGAGAGCTAGGCAAAGGGGAAACTCATCAACAAGAAGTGTGGAGTCCTGCACCTGGGGTAGAGCAACCCCCTGCACCAGTACAGGAAAGCAGCTCTGTGGAGAGGGAGCTGGGAGCCCTGGTGGACAGCAAGTTACTCACAGGACAGCAACGTGCTCTTGCGGCCAAGAAGGCTAATGGTCTCCTAGGGTGCATGAACAGTGTGGCCAGCAGGTCAAGGGAGGGTCTCATCCCCATCTACTCTGCCTTAGTGAGGCAACACCTGGATTCCTGGATCGAGTTCTGGACTCCCCAGCTCAAGAGAGACTGGGAAAAGCTGAAGAGGGTTCAGTGGAAGCTCTGAGGATGGTGAAGGGCCTGGAGCACAGCCCTGTGAGGAGAGGCTGAGGGAGCTGGGGGTGTGCAACCTGCACAAGAGGAGGCTCAGGGCAAACCTCCTTGCTCTCTGCAGCTATCTGAAGGGAGGCTGGAGCCAGCTGGGGTTGGGCTCTGCTGCCAGGCACCCAGCAACAGACCCAGGGGACACAGCCTCAAGCTGTGCCAGGGNCGTCGATCTCAGAGGTCTTTTCCCACCAGGTTAATTCTGTGATGAAGGGCTTGGAACATCTGTCTGATGAGGAAAGGCTGAAAGAGCTGCGGCTGTTTAGCCTGGAGATGAGAAGACTGAGAGGAGATCTTACTAACGTCTACTAACATCTGAAGGGTGGGTGGCAAGAAGGGACCAGGCTCTTTCCAAGGGCCTCCCGCGGTAGAATGAGGGGCAAGGGATACAAACCGCAACACAGTAAAGTTCCACCTCAACGTGAGGAAAAACATCTTTACCACGAGTCTCCCCTCTAGAGAGATCCCAAACCCACCTGGCCATTGCAGGTGACACTGCTTTAGCAGAGGGCTTAGACTGGATGACCTCCAGAACCCCTTTTCTACGATTCCGTTTTCTGCCTGCCCCCGAGCAGCCTCCGTGCCCCGGCCCAGCACCCCCCTACCTGTCATCTCAGCCATGTGCCAGGCCGGGATGCCCATAACGCTGGCGCAGGCCTCCATCTGCTGAGCTACCAACGGCTTGGTAGGAGCGAGAAAAAGCACCTTCCCGGAGGGAAACCAGCGATAGAAGTTGTACATAACTACAGCGGCCACGAAAGTTTTCCCCAGCCCGGTCGGCAGGCAGATCAGAGTGTTGGCCAGCAGAGCGGCCTGGGCCATGCGCAGCTGGTAAGCTCGCAGCGGGTAGTTGGTAGGGTAGATCCAAATGGAGCCGGCGGCCGCGCAGAAACCCGCTGCGGGGCTCGGGCTTGCTGCCGCTGCTGGGCTTAGGCCTGCCGCCGCCGCTGCCTCACAGAAAGCCGCTGCGGTGCTCGGGCTTGCTGCCGCCGCTGCCTCACAAAAAGCCGCTGCGGTGCTCGGGCCTGCCGCTGGTGCCGCCTTACAGAAGCCTGCTGCGGGGCTCGGGCCTGCCGCTGGTGCCGCCTCACAGAAACCTGCTGCGGGGCTCGGGCCTGCCGCTGATGCCGTCGCACAGAAACCCGCTGCGGGGCTCGGGTCTGCCGCCGCCGCAGCTTCCACCAACAGCAGGTCATCGTCTATCTCCTCCTTCTCTTCTCTCTTCTTGCCTTTCCCGCCCGCCGCCCACCAGGCCCGAGGCAGAGTACACTGCCGCGCGCCCCTCATCTCCTCCGCACTCAGGCAGCCGCCATGTCGCGTAGCTCCCCCCTGCCCACAACCGCCGCCGCCGCCTCCTCCATCTCCTTGCCGCTTCCTCGCTTAAAAACCCCGCGACGGCCGGCGAAAGGGGGGTGACCGGGAGGGAGGGACAGAGGGCGGTTCCCGGTCCCCGCGGGATCGACGGGAGTGTTGGGCGGTACCGTGAGGAGGAGGTTGGCGGCGGTGGCGGGCGGGAAAATGGCGGCGGCCACGGCGGGTCCGGTGCAGCCTTGGAGCGCTGAGGAGCTGAGGAGTGAAGCGCTGCCCAAGAAAGACATCATTAAATTTCTTCAGGAGCATGCAGCCCAAGCGGTAAGGCCCGGGGAAGGTGATGGATGAGTATTAAGGTTTTATTTTCTCCCTCCTCTTTATCGAGTTGCCTTTGCAGTTTCTGGCCGAGCACAAGCTCTTGGGGCAGGTGAAGAATGTGGCTAAGACGGCGAATAAGGAGCAGCTGATCGCGGCCTACACGCAGCTCTTCCACACGCAGGTGAGTGGCTGTGGGGCTGGAGAATTTCGGGGGTGAGGTGGGGGAGGGACAGGGGGTGGTCGTGGATGGCTGCAGCTCCTCTTCTTCCCCTCAGAGGTTCAAGGGCACAGATGGTGCAGAGAAGGCGGCGGAGAAGGCAAAGCCTGCGAAGGCAGAGGAGGCCAAGGGCAAAGTGGCAAAGCCTGAGGAGACTGTTGATGAGGTTGGTGTTTTGTTGTTAGAGTTGTTGTATAGGGCAAACAAATAGGTCTCAAAAACCTGGTTAGAGTGATTCATCTGGTGCTGGTGTCATGCCATGTCATCTGTGCAGCTTCCACAGCTTGAGTTAGTGGTGGGCATCTCTCCCAGAGCTCTGCTGCCACACGTTATCATAGAATCAGTCAGGGTTAGAAGGGACCACAAGGATCAGCCAGTTCCAACCCTCCTGCTTTGGGCAGGGATGTGTCACACTGCATGGCCCAAATACTACAGCCCTGCAGGAGCACACAGAATTGTAGAACCACAGAATTGTTTGAGTTGGAAAAGACCTCTAAGCTGGTCAGGTCTAACCGTAGCCCCAAGGCTTCTGTGGCTTGTTAAACCCTATGCCAGAGCACCATGTCCCCAGGTTTCTAGAACACATCCAGGGATGGGCAACCTGTTCCAATGCCTGACCACTCTTGCAGGAAAGACATTTTTCTGAGTATCCAACCCAAACTTGCCCTTGGCACAGTTTCAGGCCGTTTCCTCTCATTCTATCACCTGATACTAAGGGGAAGAGACTGACTCTCACCTGGCTCAAACCTCCTTTCAGTGAGTTGTAGGGAACCAGAAAGTCTCCCCTCAGCCTCCTTTTCTGCAGGCTGAGCAATACCATTTCCTTCAGCTTCTCCTCTCTGGACCTTTCACCTTTTGTTGCCCCTTGTGGACCATCTCCAGGCCCTCAGTGCTCTTCATTCCAAGTGAAGGGCCCAAAAATATGCCATTTATTATCTCTGAATGTGTTCAGTCTGTGCCTTAAGCTAAGCGATGGTTTGATCTGGAACGTAGGTGATGTGAGGTTAGTTAATGCAGCAATCATCACTCTGGTTTTTTTTTTCTTGTGAACTCAGGGGCCACCAAAGTACACAAAATCCATTTTAAAGAAGGGTGATAAAACCAACTTCCCCAAGAAAGGAGACACTGTCCACTGCTGGTATACAGGAAAGCTGCAGGATGGAACAGTCTTCGATACTAATGTTCAGACAAGTAAGGTTCTATCTATTACTGCTTGGCTTTTGCTACAAGTGCACATAAAGAAAATTAATTCATTAAACAGACTTTTGGGTGATGTGTGTGGCAGGAATCTGGGCAAACTGCTAGAGGTGTCTCTGCAGCCTGATTTTTTTTCCATGAGAGAATGCAGAGCAGTATTTTAGGACTGGCTGGTGTCAAGTGACAACTGCTGCATCTTGCCAGAATGTTCTCCAGGCTGGAGAGAATGCAAAATGCAGGGGTTTAATCAGGGCTAAAACTCAAAGCAGGTTGCAGGAAAGATGGTTCCTGCTGAGGGAGCTTCCCTTATCTCTAGAACTCGAGTTCCAACAGTTAGTTTCTCTAAAAAGACAAATTGTGATGTCCTTCTGTAATAAGGCCTTAAAGGCAGAGACACTGGAATGGAAGTGATGCGAAGAAGCCTGGTGTAGTGTATCCCCTGTGGAGATGAATATTTTTAGTGCACAGCACTAAGTTTTCCCCTAAAATATCTGACAGTGGGCTAAAAATAATGTGCTGAGAACAGATATTTATGTGAAGCACGATCAGAATAGCAACTGCAGGCAGCAGTGTGGGGTGTGCTGGTGGGACGTTAAAGCAAATGAACATAAAACTTGCCTTTCAGGTGCAAAGAAGAAGAAAGCAGCCAAACCTTTAAGTTTCAAAGTTGGTGTAGGAAAAGTCATCAGAGGTGTAAGTAACTCATTTAAAAGTCCCTCAGGGCACCCAGAGTTTTCATTCTGAAGGATTTGTGACTGAGGGTACAAATGTTGAGCTTGTGTGCAGCTCAAAAAAGGGAAATTGGAAGTGTCTGCATTCCTGGGGTTTATTTATCCCTCACCCACCTGCAGTGGCATTCCTCTCCTGAAACAGTGGGTGGAACAGGGTTGTGTTTCTCAGGAGAAGCTCTGCCTCTTGTGCATGGCACAACAGGAGGGTTATCAGGTGCTGGGGCTCCATCAGTCACTGGGTGCCTTCAGTGTGCCCTAGTCTGACAGAGGATTGGTTTTGTCTGCCAGGAGGTTGGTTTTGCTCAACATCTTGCTATTTGCCACCTACACAGAGTCATAGGACTGTTTTGGTTGGAAGAGGCCTCCGAGATCATAGAGTCAAACTGACAGCCTAAGACCACTGTGGCCACCAAACCATAGTTCAGTTCAACCATTAGCTCTGACCTGGATGCTGAAACTCTTTAACAGCTGCTCTGGTGAACTGAAATGAGTTGCAGTTGGATGCTCTAACATTGATGTGCTGGAGCATGTCCAGTGAAGGGCAGTGAAGCTGGGAAAGGGGCTAGAGAACAGGTCTGGTGAGGAGCAGCTGAGGGACCTTGTGTCTAGTCTGGAAAAATGGAAGCTGAGGGGAGGCCTCATTGCTCCTTACAACTCCCTCAGAGTTGGAACCTTGTAGGGGTTGGTCTCAATATTTGGTGATGGCCTGAAATTGTGCCAGGGGAGGTTTGGCTTAGATACTAGGGAAAATTTCTTTCCTGTGAGAATGGTCAGGCATTGGAACAGGCTGCCCAGGGAGGGAATGGAGTCAGCATCCCTGGAGGTGTTCAAGAACTGTGTGGATGTGACACTCTAGGACATGGTTTAATGGCCACAGTGGTGTTGGGTTGAAGGTTGGGCTTGATATTCTTTGAGAGCTTTTGCAAGCCAAACAATTCTGTGATTCCTCTGCTGCCTCCATCACCAAGAGTTTCAGCAGAGCTGGTGAGAGCTATGTGAGGGGAATGTCTGGCCAAAGTAAAGATACAAGTGTGCAGCACATCCTTCTCTTAAGAGAAAATCACACTGGTGTGAACTTGGTGTGTTTGGGAGATACCAGCAGAGGTGCACAGCAAGTGAGGTGCTGAACTTCTGTCTTGCTACTGTTGAGTCAGTGGAGAAGTTGGTGGCTGTGTACATGAGCTAAGAGTGCAAGAAGGAGAAACTCCTTGGGTGTAAGGCTGCTGGAGCCCTGGAGCAGGCTGCCCAGAGAGGTTGTGGAGTCTCCTCCTCTGGAGACATTCCAAAGCCACCTGGACATTGTGATCCTGGGCAAGCTGTTGTGGGTGGCCCTACTTTAGCAGAGGTGTTGGACTGGATGATCTCCAGAGGTCACTTCCAACCCTCACTGTCCTGTGTTTGGGTGATCTTCTGCTTACTTGACTTAAAGGACAACCCAAATCCACTTCAGCCTCCTGTGCTGCTGCTATGCAGGAAGAAAAGCCTTTATGTGTGACAGGATCAGAGCTGGGAAGGAGACAGTGTCCCTGGGCACACGGCCAGCTCTGCAGAAGTGACAGTGGGCTGGCTGTTCCTTCAGCCTGTTGGCTGCCAGGTTTGTGTGGGTGCCAGCTATCTCCCTTGAGCAGCTGAAGTTGGGACTGATTTGTTTTTCAGTGGGATGAAGCCCTCCTCACAATGAGCAAAGGAGAGAAGGCTCAGCTGGAGATCGAACCCGAGTGGGCATACGGCAAGAAGGGGCAGCCTGATGCCAAGTATCCTTCTGCAACCTCTTGTCAACTAGCTTGGGCATCCTTGGTGGAATCAAAGTGTTCTGTGGCTAGGGATGCAATGGTGGGAGCATTTCTGTCACTCTCAGCAGGCTTGGATGGTAACTGCAGAGAGAACTCCTGCAGAGAACAACATCTTGTTCTCCACCTGCTTCTTCCTGCAGCAGTAGTGGGGATACTACCAGGTGTACTGAGGTGGGAGGGAAGTTCTGCTCCATCTGTAAAGGCAGAAGGTTGACATGCAGAACTGAGTGATCCTGCAGCATCAACCATGTTTCTTTTGCCAGAGGAAGGGAAGGGATCATTCTCACTGAAATCCTATCTCATGTTCAAGGGCTCTTTAGCCCTTCCTGTTCTCTCTGTAGGGTAGTAGGACAGTCTGACCTCCTCCCAGAGGAAGGCCAAAATGGAGACACCACTCAGCTGCTTTTATAGGGATGGGAACAATGAGAATTGCAGGATAGGTTGGGTTGGAAGGGATCTTAAGAGACCATCTCCTTCTAGCCTCCTGCCATGTGGGACGTGAAAATCCTGTTGACAGCTGGTGGCAGACAGCAGCCAAGATGCTGCTGTGGTCAGTAAAGTGGAAACTCATTAGAGGAGGCCCAGAGTAGCTGGGAGCTCACCTCCCAGTCAGGGATGTCTTAGCTCTGTTTGATTTTTAATCTTCCTTAACATATGCCCACAGGATTCCGCCCAACGCAAAGCTTTTCTTTGAGGTAGAACTGGTGGATATTGAGTGAAATCAAGTTTCCTCTGCTGCTGGGGAATCCATTTTAGGATCAAGAAAGCTCCTGACAATGCAGTTCTGCTCTTGTAACTCCAGGAAATAGTTACAACTGTGGCCTTGTCCCCAAACCCAGTCTGTTGCCCTGCTCCCAACTGCTGTACAGTGACACCACTAAAGAAACCTAGTTTGTATGTGCATGTGAGTTCCTCTCTTGTGTCTCTCCTCACCATCAAACTTCCTTCTCTTACTGTGGGGGAACTCTTGGACAGAGCCCCAGGAAAGTGCTGCAAGAAGCACATTCATGTGGAATGGCCATGACTGGTGCTGAGAAACAGGTACTGTGAGACCTAGCTCAGGTTTTTAGCAGCACACTTCAGCTTTATAGAATCACAGAATCAGTCAGGGTTGGAATGGACCACAAGGAGCAGCCAGTTCCAACCCACCTGCCATGGGCAGGGACACCTCACACTACATCAGGCTCTCTACAGGCTCATCCAGCCTGGCCTTAAACACCTCCAGGCATCAGGCTTCCACCACCTCCCTGGGCAACCCATCCCACATTTCACCACCCTCATGCTGAACAGCTTCTTCCTAACATCATTATGTTCCCTGTTCCAGTTGAAATGGCAGAAAAGGAAAGAAATTAGACTCTTGAGAATTGATTCAGTGAAGGAAAGAAACCACACTACACTTCTCCTTGAGAGGTGTTTTATGGAAATGCCAAGTTTTGGAAGCAAAGTATGGACGTGTCCCAACCCTCCCCAAGAGGCATACATGCTGTAGCCACTCCAGTTTGAAGTAAGGCCCACTCCCAACACCCCCTTACTCCTGGCTGGAAAGAGGCAACCCAAGAAAGCTCAGAGCACTACTGAATTCCTTGCTTTTATTACAAAAAAAATGGGAATGATCACTTTGATCAAAATGAAAAAAAAACAAAACAAAAAAACCAACACAAATGTTTGCTCACACACTGTGTACATGAAAAACTCTAGATACAAAACTCCCCCCCTAGACACCATTTGTGCTTTATAAAAGAACATCATTTTTTTGCACAGCTTCTTCCTCTCTGACCCTCCTAGAGAAGAGAAAGCAGCTGGCAGAGGTTGCCTTCAAAGGTGAGGAGCTTCCATGGTGACAACAAAAAGCAGGTTGGTATTTGGAGCAGGACGTGGAGGAGATCTCACTGTAGCACAGGTCGTGATGCAGTCCCAACCCGCTCGTGTCCTGCAGAAGTTTGAGGAGACACCAAAGCTCTGCAGCTTCACCAACTCAATCTGTGGAATCATGACAGGACTGAACTCCTCAGGTCTCTCCATCAATTAGCGCAGGGAATTAACAAAACCAATGGGTCGATGGTCAGAGTTGGACAGAGATACCACTGATCAGTTACTGCACACATACCCTGTGAACATCAGCTCCTTTCACATGCAGAAGACCAAAAAGCAGCTATGACAACAGTCCTTTCACAGCCCCCACTTAGAAAAATAGAGATTTTTTTTTTTAATTATTATTTTTTATTCCATCTTGGTTGAAACTGCAGCACAGTGAGCTCCAGCTCCCTTGGGATCAAGTTGGGTGGTAATACTGTCCATAATTCCAGGCGTTCTGGTAGTTGTACTGGAAAGCAACAACACAGGGCAAGGTTATTGGCTGCCCATGCTTCAGAGGACACCCCATAATGACCTGTCACTGAGGGGATTTCAACCTTCTGTGATGGGAATCACAGAATCCCAGCTGGAAGGGACCTCTGGAGATCATCCACTCTAACCTCACTGCTCAAGCAGGGGCACCCACAGCAGCTTGCCCAGGATCACAAGGGCCAGGTGTGGTTTCAGAATCTCCAGAGGAGGAGACTTCCACAACCTCTGGGCAGCCTGCTCCAGGGCTCCAGCACCCTCACAATAAAGTTTCTCTTCAATGTTCAGATGGGTGCCAGTTTGTGCCCCTCATCCTGTCACTGGGCACCATCAACAAACAGTCTGGCCTCATCCTCTTGTCTGCCACAGGTCCTTTCACTCTTGCTGAGCTCTCAAGCTGCTCTTCTTCAGGCTCGACGGCCCCAGGTCTCAGCCTTCCCTCCTCATAGAGATGCTTCAGGCCCCTCAGCATCCTTGGAGCCTCCACTGGACTCTCTTGAACTGTGGAGCCCAGCACTGGGCCCAGGACTCCAGCTGTGGCTTCACTAGGGCAGAGTAGAGAGGGAGGAGAACTTCCCTCAACCTGCTGGGCACCCTCTTATACCCCACAAGACGTCCAGCCAGGACACAGCTCCAGTGCCCTCACACTGCTCTCTCTAAAGCCACCTGGGACAGTTCCTGTGGGCTCACAGCTACCCCAACTGAGCCTGGGATGGGATCCAGCAGTGTGACACTCCTGGGCTGTCATGAAGACATCTCCTCAGGAAGTGCCTGCAGTGTCACAGTCCTGGGGTGTCATGAAGACATCTCCATCCCCATAGGAAGTGGGGTGCTCTTCCCAAGCAGACAGAAGTCCACAGGACAGTGGTGGAGTTACCCTGTCTACCACAGTACCGAGATCTCCACCAACACCAACTCTGCTATTCCCCATGGCTGCATTCCACAGCTTGGGACAGTAGTGCTGGCAGTGTCCCCATGCTTGGTGAAACACTTTTTACCACCTGGCTCTGCAAACAACACTTGATGGGGGCAGTTCTGACTGGCAGTGACACAGCACCGCTTCGTGTCCCATCTGCAAATGCTTCTCCTGTGGGCTTGGCAAGCTCCTGCCAGTCTAAGCAAGAGTTTCCATTAACTTCTTCAGCAAACATCTTAGCTGGACCTGTCATGCCTCACAGCTCAGGAGAAACAGCAGTCCATGCCTGCAGTACCCACCCTTCCCATCCTAACCTCCTGCAGGAAGGCAGGCCTGAAGCTCTGATTTTCCAGCCTGCCCCCTGAACAAGGCAGGACACCAATTGGCTAGGCAGCCTAGAAGCATGCAGAACAGGTCCAGGAGGCACCTGCAGCCATAGCCAAGAGGAAACCAAGGTATGGCATGACTGAGTCACAGAGTGCTTTGTGCCACTCTAGGGGACAAAGTGAAGTGCTGTGGAACAATATCCACAAAGCCAAGCCGTGGGAGAGATTCGTCTTGACCAAGATGTCAGAGGAAGCACCATCTGGAGAAAGTGACTATCACAGCACACTGTAAGCTGACATCTTGAGGTGAGTGCCCTGGCCTAACATTTCAGCACACACCCTTCACCAGCAATGTCACACCAAGTAAATATCTAAACACCAAACTACACATCTGAGCAAGCTGCTCTAGGTAAATTCATTCCTGCTCACAGCAGGGTTGGACTAAACACAACCCAGTCTGTGATTCCATCAGCTTGGTCCACTGAGACTTGCACAGAAGCCAAAGATGAATGAACAAAATCAGGAGCTCTATCTTGACTCCAGGCTTTCCTTTCCAGCTGACAGTGGGCCACAGATAAAGCCACAATGTGCAGGAGGACCTGACCACACACCCACCTGGTACCAGGCATTGTAGTTGTAGGCTGCCTGGTTGACTTGCATGTCTCCATCCATCATCTGTGCTGATGCCATAGCTGGGTCATCTGTCAGCATTTTCTTCTCATCTGGCTCTTCTGATCTGTGAAGTTAAACAGCTGCTTGTGAATGTGTCAGAGGTTAGGTTCTGAGCTGCTCTGGGTGTGTGGAATGATGCAGTGGGTATGAGGAAGGACTATTTTAACGCTTGGTGGCCTGCCCCAGTAAGGCAGAAGAATTTCATTTAGAGACAGACATTATATCGTGCTTCAGGAAGAAGCAGCAACAAGGCTGGTGAGGAGCAGCTGAGGGCACTGGGGTTGTTCAGCCTGGGGAAGAGGAGGCTGAGGGGAGACCTTCTGGCTGCTCTCTACATCTCCCTGAAAGGAGGCTGGAGCCAGGTGAGGGTCAGTTTCTTCTCCCTAGTATCAGGTGATGGAACGAAAGGAAATGGCCTGGAAATGTGCCGGGGGAGTTTAGGCTGGATGTCAGGAGCAATTTCTTTCCTGCAAGAGGGGTCAGGGATTGGAACAGACTGCCCAGGGAGGTGGTGGAATCACCATCCCTGGAGGTGTTCAAGAAATGTGTAGAGATGGCACTTTGGGACACGGTTTAATGGCCATAGTGCTCTTGGGTTAGTGGTTGGACTCGGTGAGCTTAGAGAGCTTTTCCAACTCAGACAGCCCTATAATTCTATGCTGTGGTGTTCAAATCCTCCTGGTGCTCAAACTGGGACAGCAAAAGCCATGTTTGTGCTGAGAGCACCAGTCCCCATTATTTGTTCTGGGACATTTAACTCAAAAAGTTATTTTCCAATCAACATTTCCAAATATATTTATTTTTTTAGAATTGCAGAACTCTTTTGGTTGGAAAAGACCTCTAGGATGCATCAAGTCCAACCACTCACCTAACATCATGTGATCAGAAACACAGAGATTTTGGTCTTGAAAACAATAGGTGTAAAGCAGAAAAAAAAAATAATCTAAAAATCTGTATTTGTATTAAAAAAAAATTAGAAATCCATGATAAAACTTCAACAGGTTAAAAAAAAAAACAAACCAAAGCAAGTCTCCAAGACTGCTTCAGAATACTTCAAGCATTTTGTAGAATTGTAGAATCACAGAATGGTTTGGGGTGGAAAGGACCTTTGAGATCATCTAATTCCAACTTCCCTGCCATGTGCAGGGACACCTCCCACTAGACCAGGTTGCTCAAGGCCTCAACAACCAACCTGACCTCGAACACCTCCAAGGAGGGGCCATTTGCAAATTCTCTCAGCTACAGGTCAGTTTGTCCCAGTCACCCTACACTGCTCCATGAGTTGGGTTCACACCCCAGGAGAACTCTTTCCTACCCATTCTCTGCTCGCCTTTTTAAAGAGTCCTGCTCCTTCAGAAGTGCTTGGTGTTCATCATACGCGTCCAGAAGCCTGAGGGAGACAACAGAGAGAAAGCTGTCCTCACATCAACACTTCAAACACATCATCAAGCACTTCAAAACTTTCTAATGCAACACAGAATCCCCAAATCCCAGCATGGTGAGGGTTGGAAGGGGATCCCTGGAGATCATCCGGTTCGACCCCTCTGCTAAAGCAGGGGCACTCACAGCAGCTTGCCCAGGATCACAATGCCCAGCTGGGTTTGGAATCTCTCCAGACAATGAAACTCCACAACCCCTCTGGGCAGTCTGCTCCAGGGATCTGGCACTCAAACCCCATTCTAAATCAAGCTCACTGATCATCAGTGATCTACCATGATCATCTGCTGCACACCACTTTGTTGTCCCACAGGAAAATTGCTGCTTGCCTCGGTGAAAACCATTTATTGTCCTTATTCTGTGCTCAGTATTGTTTGGAAACTGAAAATTTCAGTCCATTTGGTCACCCTTCAATGCCTGGCTGCCACCAGTCAGAAGGGTCAGAGGCAGTGGAAGTTAAGGCCAACTAGGGTTAAAAACCATACTGAGCAGAACTGACTCAAGGTCAGATCTTTCAATTAGCTGCAGAGGTCAATAAAAACCAGAGGCTGTTGAACCATGGAGGACAAAAAGGAAATCAAACTGCAGCTCACAGGGTATGGAGCATCAAAACACATCACAAATCACATTATGTTCTCTTTGAGGAACATCCTCCACCATAAAGCTTAACAACAGAAAACTACAGTAAGAAGCAGAGGTTTGCTCCATGAGCTGTTGGGTATTTCATACAAAAAAAGAGACAATGTTCTGAAGAGAGATTCATAGAATCATGGAGTTGTTTTGGTTAGAAGGGACCTTTAAGATCATCACATTCAACCATTAAGCCAGCAATACCAGCTCACCACTATACCCTCCAAACCACACCTATGTGGCTTTAAAATACCTCCAGGGATGGGGCCTCCACCACTGCCCTGGGCAGCCTGGGCCAGGCCTTAACAACCCTCAAGAGGAAGAAATTGCTCCTCATGTCCAACCTGAACCAATCTTGGCACAACTTGAGGTCATTTACTCTTGTCTTGTCACTTGTTCCCTCTAAGACCAACTCCCACCTTGCTCCAACCTCCTTTCAGGGATTTAGAATACAATCATAGAATGGTTTAGGTTAGAAGTGACCTCAAAGATCATCCAGTTCCAATCCCCTGCCATAGGCAGAGACACCTCCCACTAGAACAGGTTGCTCAAGGCCTCATCCAACCTGGCCTTGAACAGCTCCTGGGAGGAAGCATCTACAACCTCCCTGGGCAACCTGTTTGAGGTTTGTAGAGCCAGGAGGTCTCTCCTCAGCCTTTTTTTTCTCTATACTAAACAATCTCAGCTCCCTCAGCTGCTACTCACCAGGCCTGTTCTCCAGACCCTTCACCAGCTTTGCCCCCTTCTCTGGACCTGCTCCAGCCCCTCGAGGTCATTGCAGTGAGAGGCCCAAAATGGAACCCAGTACTTCAAGGTGTGCTCTCAGCAATGTCCAGTACAAGAAGACAATCACTGCCCTGGTCCTGATGGCCACACTATTGCTATCTAAACCCAGGAATTTGGTTGAGAAAAGCACCAATCAACAAAGACTTGAGGGCCCAAAACAAACTATTTAATGGATGCTGCTAACCCTCCCACTTCTCCCAGCACTTCTCTAGTGACCCTAAGTTCTCTGCTGCACAGATGCCTACTTACTTATTTACATCAGAACCAAAATCTTCCAGAAATTCCACTTTTCTCTGTGAAAAGGTAATCCTCATTTTAATGGAGAGTGCCCCGTTGACAGCTTTATCAAAGCAGCTCAAGATGTTCTCCTCGTTTTGCTTGAGGTCACCACTGTACTCCATTTCCAGCAAATTGAGATAGAGCTTTGTGTTTTCCTGTGCAAGACATGCATTAGAAGTTGTGCACTGGCCATGTTAGGTCAAATGTATCTCTACCACAAGCACACCAGAATGTTCATGCCATAAATGATAAGTTAAATTAAGTCAATAAAAAAGGGGCTTTATTTGCACTGGTCATCTCTGACCTGGCTTGACACATAGAAATGACCTAACATTGCAAAAAGACACATTACATTTTGCTAGCAATGAACTAAGAGCATTTAGAGTGCCCAACACCTACAAACACTACAAGCCCCCAGGGTTTTGAACACAGATTTAGAAGAGAGAGGTTCCCTGCAGAAAGAGAGGCTCCTCGCAGAAACACAAAGGTACGAAGCAAGAGCTGCAAGCTACAAGTAGGGCAACCTCAGTTTAGAGGGACTGGTGTCTCCATGCAGTAATGAACCATTACAGCTACAACTCCTGTCATCACTGTTGCCCTACTTGGAAAGAAACACTTCAGACAGAGAGGAGATTGGTGATCTTTAGGGGTTGGGTTGGGTTGGGTTGGTAAGGACAGCAAGGAGGGAACACATACTTTGTCCATTTCTATGGCTTCTGACAGCACTTTTCTTGCCTTTGGAAGGTTTTTCTGGACTTTGAAGAGGTGCCGAGCCAATTTGATGGCATAAAAGGAGGATTCAGTCATGGACTTGGCATTCCTCATAGCCTCTTCCAGCAGGTGCTCAGCTTCTTCCATGTTGCCGTGCCTGCGTTCCAGGCTGACTCTCCGCAGGCGGATCATGGCTAACCCTAGAACACACTCCTCAAAGCTCTTCAAGATCCGCCTGGCTTCATCGATGTTGCCTGAAACACCAATTGAGACACTTCAGGATAGGAGACACCCAGCAGCCTGTTGACCACCAGAATCCCTCCCAGCAGAACCCTGGGGTTGCTCTTACCCTGCTGCTCCTCAAAGGCTGCCCACAACATGTGAACCATGGGTTTCTTAGGCAGGTGTATTGTGCAAGCCCTGCTGTAGACATGCCTCACTCCTTCAATACTATGATTCTCCATGTATTTGGCATACTATGGTTGAAAACAGAGCAGAGATGGGAGAGTTTAAAGCTTGTATTTGCCTTTCCAAACATGCCAGAGTGATAAAATTCTTTTGTTTTAAACCCATTCAGCACCTTTATGGAACCACTAGACTAGTTTCTGTAAGGAAGGACGTAGAGAGGCAACGAAGTTGGCATATGCAGCAGTCAAATCTGGTTGCAAGCAGACCATCTCCTAATGCAACAGATATAGTTATATATGAACAACGTTCCACAGAGTACAAAAGGTTAGTCACTAGGTCAAGGTATTGCCAGCGGCAAGGAGATGATGGGTGGCAAACCACTTCTCCCTTACCTTAATCCAGAAGTCCTCATAGAGGGCACATGAAATAACACATCTCTCAAAGAGGACCACGACTCGCTCGTGAGTGCCATTCTCTATCTCAAACTCTAAGTACTCTTTCCAGTTTTTCAGCTGAATTTTCTCCAGAGGTTTGACATGAAAGTAAGGCCTCTTGATCTGCAAGAGTCAAGGAACACCACTTCAATCAACGGGACCGCGGGACCACGCTGACCACAGATTGCATTGGCTTGGAAGGGACCCTCAAAGGTCATCTTGTCCAACTGCCCTGCAGTCAGCAGAGAAACCTCCAACTAGATTGGGCTGTTCAGAGCCCAATCGAGTCTGATCAGCAATGTCTCCAGGGATGGGGCCTCAACCACATTCCTAGGCAACCTGTTTCAGTGTCTCACCGCCCTCATTGTGAAGAACTTCCTCCTTATGTCCAAGGGCATTATCCAGCCAGATCTGCTGGGGGTACCCAAGTGCTGACCAAGAGATACTGCTGACATTATTCTAGGCTAGGCACTTCTTGTTCTAGACAGATGTTGGGAGTCCAAGTGGTTATAGAAGATGAGCAAGAACTCAGTGAAGCTGATCCCTTAAAAACCTGTGGTCACAATGTAACAGCAACATTATCATGGAATCAGAAAGGTTGGAGAAGATCTCCAGTCAGATCATGGAATCATCAAGGTTGGAGAAGACCCAGTCAAACCATTAAGCCAGCACTACCACATCACTACTAAACTGTCTCCCTCTGAACCACATCTCCATGGATCCAGGGATGGGCACTCCAGCACCGGCCTGGGCCAGGCACTGACAACTCTTTGGGGGAAGAATTTGTTCATCCTGTCCAAACTAAACTTCCCCTGGTGCAACCTGAGGCCATCTCCTCTTGCCCGATCACTTGTTCTTTGGGAGACAGGACCAACCCCCACCTGGCTCCAATCTCCATTCAGGGAGTTGTATATAGCCAAAGGTCTCCCCTCAGTCTCCTTTGCTCCAGGTTGAAAGAACTCAAAGGTGAACCAATGAATGCATTACAGAGACAGCTGAAGTACTTACTGTACTAACACTGCTTTAACCCACAGGCAGCAGAGCATCCTTCCAGAGATCTTGCTTTTCCTCTCTCCATCTTTACCTTCACCTAATCATTTCTCTCCTCTACTGCAATTCCATCTCAGTGATATCAACACAAGCTCATCAAGAACTCACAATAATTAAGGAGTTAATGTTCAATCCTTCAAGGTCACCTGAAATGTAAAGTCAATCACCTCCTCCTTGCTCCTCACTGAACTCTACTATGGAACCCAAGGCTCTTTTGGCTAGTTCACTCGTACACTGTTCCTTGACACAACAAAATCAGAATCACAGAATCATTTGGGTTAGAAAAGGCCTTTAAGATCATCGTGTCCAACTCAACCAGGTCTGGTGCTAAACTATGTTTCTTATGCAAATGGGTCTAAGTGGTCTCCATCATTTCTGTGACCTGTGTTACACATCTACCTCATTTCTATCTGTTCCAAGACACACTTGTACTTCAGACACTTCATAGGTTCACCATGTTGGTATCTACAGAGCAGATCACAGAACCTATTGGGTTGGAAGGAACACTGAAAGGTCATCTTGCCCAACTCCCCTGCAGTGAGCAGGGGCATCTCCAACTAGATCAAGCTGCCCAGAGGCCACAGCAAGTTTGACCCTGAATGCCTCCAGGGATGTGGCCTCCAACCACACCTCTGGGCAACCTGTTGCAGATAACACTGTTTTGACAGAACATGTATTGATTCTGGACAGCAACAAGAGGACAACCTGTTTCCCCACACATTTTCCCCAGCACATCCAGAGTTTTATCATTCTCTCAAGTGACCATTTGTAGCTTCATGTTTCCTGAGCCAAGACAACCTTTACTCACATCCTCATTTTCCACAAGATTCCAGCGTATTTGAGCATCCCCTACTGTACTGCTTCCCTGTGATGTAAGGGGCTGGAGACACCAGGTCATGCTGGTTGTGGTGGAAACACAACCAGAAAGAGGAACCCACCTGAGTGAGATGGAGCTCTGAAGTCTATGTAAGCAGGACTGGTTACATGCTGTGTGCTGGAGTTCACAGAATGGGTTTGCTTGGAAGGGACCTTAAAGATTCCAACCCCCCTGCTATGGGCAGGGACACTTCCCACTAGACCAGGTTGCTCGAGGCCTTGTCTGATCTGACCTTGTACATATCCAGGGAGGGGGAATCCACAACCTCCCTGGGCAACCTGTCCCATGGTGTTCCAGCAGCAGCCATGGTGGTAACCCCCTGAACCAGGGAAGCATCTTCTGCAGACTGATGGCCAGGACTTCTCCCAACTGGAAGATGCTCCTGCTCCAGCCAACATCCTGCTCCCTAGAGCTTCTCTGCCCTACTCAAGGCTCTCAAGTTTTTCTGTCCTACAAGGTGTCTGGACTAGTGCAATAAGCAACAGGACAGGTGACATGAGAAGCCTCTGCAAATGTCTCCCAGCCAAATGATCAGATTAACTAATGACTTTTAACAGTTTGTAAGACAGGAGCCACAGGTCTGATGGATACTTCTGGCAAACTCATGCAAACTGTGTCCAGATTTCAGAGTGCAAACCCATTCTCTCTTCAGGACAGGCTTACCTCTGCAGCAAGAGATGATCTGAGGTTTTGGAGTATGACGGTTAGACACAAACCCATCCTAACTTCATCCTCCTTTCAGGACAGGCAACCAGAATCACCTCCACCCCATTACCCTGCAGCAGCTCAGCCACAAGGCAGTTGTGACTCACACACACACACACACGTCATGACCATGTGTTTAAAGGCTACTCATCACCAACACCCCATCTCACCTCTCCCCAAGCACTCCTCAGCCACGTTTAGTTGATCAGATGGCACAGCTGCCCTCACGAGCTGGCTTTTCAGAAGAAACACAGCAGAGTATGAAAGCCCATTTTTGTTGAATGCCCCACAACAGTTCAAATCACAAGGTCTGTCACCCAATTCCTAGCTCCAGGGTTTATGTTCAAGGCTCTTTCATCTCCTGCCTCACACAGAAGACCCCAACTTACCGCTTCCTCAAAGGTCCACCTCTTACTGACTTCGTGTTCGTTGTGGTTAAACATCTCCTGATGAATCTCAATGATTCTGTGCCTCATGTTCTCTATCTCAGTGATCAGCTAAAACACAAGTTTGAAGATGTGACACAGGCAGACACCACATCAGCTTTGTAAATGCATTTCAGGGTGACAGTCACGTGCATAAAACCAAAGTAGCAGAGATGCTGCCTTAAAGAGGCAGATGAAAGGGTGGGACACTGCCCACATGGTGGCCTGACCTTCAGCACAATCAACTACACTGATTTTCTATCTCAAGTTTTGCTTTACATTGAGGGTGATTGAGATTAAAATATGGATATGGACCCAAGTCCAACATGGCTTCAATCAACAGTTCCTCTGGATGGCTCCATTTCCACATGCCTATGAAGGCTGTGAACCTCCACAGACCACTGCTGAAGAACAGCTTTCTTGGATCACAGTTCCTCACAGAACTATTTTGGTTGAAGAAACCTTTGAGTTCAACCATTCTCTGACTCATCCAAGACTGGTGCTAAACCATGACCCTCAGCACCACATCTCTGTGTCTTTAAAACACCTCTAAGAGCAGGAATTCAACCTCCTCCCTAGGCAACCTGTTCCAGTGTATAAGAACCTGAACTTTCAGTGAAGAAGTTTCTTCTAACGTCCAATATAAACCTCCCCTGGTGCAACTTGAGGCCATTTTCTCTCATCCTGTCCCTTGTCCCTTGGTGGAAGAGACTGACCCCTACCTGGCTCCAACCTCCTTTCAGGGAGTTGTAGAGAACCAAAAGGTCTCCCCTCAGCCTCCTTTTCTACAGACTAAACAAACCCAGTTCCCTCAGCTGCTCCTTCCCAGGTCTGTTCTCCAGACACTTCCCTAGCTTTGTTGCCTTTCTATGGACCTGATCCAGCATCTCAACGTCCTTCTTGGACTGAGAGCCCAAAACTGAACCCAGGCCTCAAGGCACAGCCTCATCAGTGCGTAGCACAAGGGCACAATCATTTGCCTAGTCCTGCTGGCCACACTACTGCTGATCCAAGCCACGATGCTGGTGGCCTTCTTGGCCATGTGGGCAAACACTGGTTCATCTTCACCTGCTGTCAATCAGCACCCCCAAATCTTTCTCTGCTAAGCAGCTTTCCAGCCACTCTGCCCCAAGCCTGGAGCATTTATGCAGTTGGTGTGACCCAAGTGCAGGACCCAGCACTTGGCCTTATTGAACCTCATCCTGTTGGCCTCATCCCATCAATCCAGCCTGGTCAGGTCATTCTGTACTCATTTCTTAATATGATATCATTACTGTTAACCCCTAAAGCTTTCCACACCACCTCCATCAGTTTTTAACTCCATGTCTTTACTACCTCTGAAATGGTTGGAGAGGTGTGTCCTATAGACAAGCTGACACACAGGAGAACCAGAGGAACACCTCAGCTGCACAGACACCAAACTGTCTGCATCTAAATCCTCCCTCAGGCACAGGAATACCTCCATGCACACCCTGGCTGCCTACCTTGGCAGGGTCAGTGATGTCTTCAGTCCCAGAGGGCAGGTCATCTCCTGGCTGCGCCTCCTCCCCACTGTGGCCGTTGACTGAGGCAAGCTCCCTGCGCAGCTGGACAAACTGCTCCGTGGTCAGGAAGTCCCGAGGCAGGTTGTTCTGGATGTGTTCCTTAAACCTGGGAGCAGGCAGGAACAATGCAACACAATCTTGATGTCTCATGTGGCAACACTCTGCCCACCCAGAGCTGAACAATCAATCATAGAGGGGCTCTGAGGTGATGTATTGATTGGAGTGGTATCGAGAATGCAGCTTCTGACAGCACACACACAAAATGTAAATTCTGCCATCTTGACTGCATACAATTCTGGAGCCCCCAGCACAGGAAGGACATGGAACTGTTCAAGTAGGTCCAGAGGAGGACCACAAAGATAGTCAGAGGGCTGCAGCAGTTCTGCTATGAGGACAGGCTGAGAGAGTTGGGGCTCTGCAGCCTGGAGAAGAGACGGTTTCCAGGAGACCTTATAGTGGCCTTCCCTTATCTGAAGGGGCCTACAGGAAGGCTGAGGAGGGACTATTGACAAGGTCTTGTAATGCCAGGACAAGGGGCAATGGGTTTGAATTGGCAGAGGGGAGATTGAAAGTGGATGTTAGGAGGAAGTTCTTTACAGTGAGAGTGGTGAGACACTGGCACAGGTTGCCCAGGGAGGTTGTGGCTGCTCCCTCCCTGGAGGTGTTCAAGGCCAGGCTGGACGAGGTTTTGAGTGACCTGTGCTAGTGGGAGGTGTCCCTGCCTATGGAACTAGATGATCTTTGAGGTCCCAACCTTACCATTCTATGATTTTATGATTGTTAAACTCCCAAACCTTTGTGTTTCAAAGAGTAATAAACAGGTGATGAACTCCAGTGGTTCATGACTCAAGATGACAGACCACTTGTCATCTAAAACTGATGCCAAAGGACACCATCAGCTTTAGAGAAAAATAATTTATGTCCAAACAAAAAAAGGTCTGTAGGAGCTGTAAGAAGACTGCATAAATTAAACCAAGGGTTAAGGAGCCCTGGAACAGAATCTCTTGAGAGGCTGTGGAGTCATCTTCTCTGGAGAGATTCCAAACCCAGCTGTCCATTGTGATCCTGGAAAAGTTGCTGTGGGTGCCCCTGCTTCAGCACCCACAGCATGATCTCCAGAGGTCCCTTCTCATCATACTGGGATTGGGTGAAGTCATTTGTTTCTCTTTACCTCTGGAAGTGATGGCTGTAGAGCTGCGTTGGGATGCCAAGGATGCGGTCATAGATGGAGGTCACCTCCCTCAGGTTGCCCTGCTCATTCTCCCAGTTTATGTACATCTCCCAGAGCCGGTCGGAACGGAAATCTGTCCCTGCAGCCAGCACTGCATGCTCGTAGGCTCTGAAAGGGAAACCATTGTACAGCTGTTACTGGGTGAGATGGGAGGACAAGGAAGCTGTGGCTCCCATTTCAGGCTCAGATGTTTGAAAAGTTAGTAGATGTGGTTATGGAGTTGTCAGGAGAAGGTTTGACTTAACGACCTTAGCAATCTTTTCCACCCTTAATGATTTCATGATCATGAACAACCTTATCTACTTGCAGCCACTCTTGTGTTCAAGATTTAAGTTATTCCAAGTATTTTCCAGGTGTCTGCAGAAAATACTGCAAGAGTTCAGGAAGTTCAAGCTCACGTTCTCGTCCACAACTGAATAAAGGCAACAGCAAAAAGCCACTTGCAGGAGTAAACAACCCAACTTTTACCACTCTGACAGATTCCAAACTCATTATTTAGCAGTTTAACACAGCCACACATCAATCATGCTCATGAAGCTAACTTAAAGTTCACTGAAAGTTTTGCATTAAACTTTAGTCCAAACTCTAACTGAAAGCAGGACTAATGCCAGCCAAAGATGAGGGCACTCATGTTGGCCATATCTTGAAAATTTCCAAGGAACTAAATCCCTAAATCTAAATTCCAAGGAATTAAGTGCCCCAAATATTCTGTGTTTCTTAACATCTAATTTGAATCTCTCAAGACATGACCTCTGCAGTAGACTGTGAGGTCACACCTTTAAGTATTGGTTTCAGTTTTAGGCTCCTCACTCCAAGAAGGGGCTAGAGCAGGTTGAGAAAAGCAATGAAGCTGGTGAAGTGTCTGGAGAACAGGTCTGGTCAAGAGCAGAGGGAACTGGGGTTGTTCAGCCTCGAGAAAAGCAGGTGAGGGGAAATCTCATTGCTCTCTATAACTCCCTGAGAGGAGATTTGAGCCAGGTGAGGGCTGGTTTCTGCCCCCTAGTATCAGGGGATATAAGAAGCAGCAATGGCCTGAAATTGTGCCAGGGGAGGTTTCGGTTGGACATGAGGAACAATTTCTTTCCTGAAAGACTAGTCAAGCACCAGAACAGGCTGCCCAGAGAGGTGGTGGAGTCTCTGTCCTTGTAGGTGTTTCAAGAAATGTGTGATTATGGCACTCTGGGACCTTGTTTAATGGCCATGGTGGTGTTGGGTTGATGGTTGGACTTGATGATCTAGAAGGGCTTTTCAACCTGGAACATTTCCATGATTCTATGACTGTGTTGTGTACCTCTTCTCATGGAATTTAGCTCCACCATCTCCCTGAAGGAATTGCAGGCTGCTATCAGCTCATCCCTTCAATGGATGAATGTGCTTCAGGATACAATTTAGGGGTCATAGTGTAGGGTTGATGGTTGAACTCCATGATCTTGGAGGTCTTTTCTGACCTTATTGACTCTATAAGCACAGTGGCAGATATTTAAGAGTATGTGCCGGCTCCGTGTGTCAGTGCCTGCTCTCAACTCACCCTCGGATGGTGCTGTTGGTTTCAGGATCAGAAGGGTCCAAGGTCTCCTTGAGGAAGTTTATATAATGTATCCAGAGATCAACACTAAGAGGAATGGCCTGCAGCCCTCTGCGATAAACCTATGAAGAGAAGAGGAGCTGTAGCTGACAGAGGCAATGGTGTCCCAGTAGAGAGGCAACACTGTGTTATCCGCTGAACCTCAGACATACTAATTACTGGAATTTTGTTTAAATAATCTACCATTACCATTTGGGTGGAGGTTGGATAGAACATGGCAATGTTCTGATCTCCACGTGCAGAGTCTTGATCTTCAAAGCGCAGCGGTCCCTGCATTCTGACCAGGTTGTGTGGGCAGGCTTTGGGGTACAGACCATAGGGCACAGACCCATTAGAGCATCATTGACAGCGTCTGACCAAAAATGCAATAGAGATGGAGCAATTGTGACCAGCAAAAAAATAAAAAAGAAAAACAAAAA
>VWZE01003479.1:122830-148680 GCA_013396675.1 Eubucco bourcierii
AAGGGAAGGAGAGGTGAAATGAAAAGGGGAAACGGAATGGAAGAGGAAAGGCGCAGCAGAAAGGGGAAAGGAATAGAGGATAGCGGACAGGGGGCACGAAACTGATGGAAAGGGAAAAAGGGAGGTGGAAGGGGAAAAGAAGAAAAGAAATGGAGAAAAGTGGGAGAAGGGAGAGAGGGAAAAGAAACAGAAGGGGAGCGCAGAAAGGGGAACTGAAAGGGGGGAAGAGGAAAGAAGAGGAAGAGATGGAATTGCTTTTTCCCAGCGCTGTGGAGCAGCCCCAGCCCCTCCACCGACATGACAGAGCTTCAGCAGCTGGCACAGCAAAGCTCATCCTGCACACCTGTGTGACAAGGGTTAACACACCCCCCCCCAGCAGATCTCTCACAAAAGCCACACACTCCGGTGTTGTACAGGATAATTACTCGCTTCCACTTGGTGTCAAGCTCGAGCAAGTCAAAACACGACAATGAGAGGATGTCTGTAGTCATCAGCACTCTGACACGGTACTGCACTCCCTCTTCTCCAGAGACCAGCAGCAATGACTCAGGAGTGACTTCTCCTGGGTCGGCGGGCACTGGTGAGAGTGGCAGCAAGGGGAGTGAGCCCCAGCGCAGCTCAGGCTTTCCCAACAGCTACCCTTCTGCTTGTTGTGGAGGTTGTAATGAACCACAGCATGTCAGGGGTTGGAAGGGAACCAAAGAGCTCATCCAGTCCAATCCCTCTGCCAGAGCAGGACCAGACAATCCAGCTCAGGGCACAAAGGAACACATCCAGACAGGCCTGCAAAGGCTCCAGGCAAGGAAACTCCACAACCTCTCTGGGCAGCCTGTGCCAGGGCTCTGGGAGCCTTCCAGCAAAGAAGTTGCCCCTTGTGTTGAGCTGCAACCTCCTGTGCTGCAGCTTCCATCCATTGCTCCTTGGCCTATCCCAGGCAGCAGTGAGCAGAGCCTGTCCCCTCCCATCCTGACCCCCAGGCCTCAGAGATTTGGAAACATTTCTTAAATTCCCTCTCAGTCTTCTCTTCTCCAGACTAAGCAGCCCCAGGTCTCTCAGCCTCTCCTCACCAGGCAGTGCTCCAGTCCCCTCAACATCCTCATAGCCCTCCCCTGGACCCTCTCCAGCAGATCCCTGTCCCTCTGAAACTGGGGAGCCCCAAACTGAAGGCAGTACTCCAGATGAGGTCTCAGCAGGGCAGAGTAAAGGGGCAGGAGAACCTCCCTTCATCTGCTGGACACATTCTTCCTAATACATCCCAGGAACCCGTTGGCCTTCTTGCCTACAAGGGCACATTGCTATCCCCTGGATAACTTGTTGTGCACCAGGACTCCCAGGGCTGCTCTCCAGCAGATGAAATTAACAAGATTATCAATGATTATTTATTAATACAAAAAATATCTTTTTTTTTTTTCCCCCCTTAACTTATTTACAGGGTCTTTTATGCTCGGTTTTGCAAACAGATTAAAGGATATGTACAGTGCATAGAGCAGTACCAAACAATTCCAAACCATTTAAGCAAAATACAAGCAGGAAGCTTTTGGGAAGAGATTCCTGTGGTGCAATACGCCGCCTGTCCTCTAGGGGGAGGCGAGAGGCTCCTTTCTGCTGAAGCTGAAGGCACAATTACAGGCAAACAGAACCAAAGCAAAGAGCTTTAATTACAAAAAGGCTTTCTACAATATTTCCTCATAAAATTAGGCTCTCTACTGCATTCTGGGGCTGCATTATAGTCCAGACAGTACCTGCAACACTTGGGAAGGGTGCTGTCGGTGGTAGGGTAACTGTTGGGAGCTTTTAGGAGTTTTCCCAGGACTCTCACAGGATGCTGGCACTTGCTGGGTCCTCTGATCTGGTCTTGATCCCTCCCAGGGCTGGGGCACGGAGGTTGGCAGGTGTGGTGTCCTGCAGCTTGGCAGTAACCTGCCTTCTCTCACCAGGCAGGCTGCAGCGAGGTCTCTAAGCGGGAGCTCAGACTGGGAGTGACTTAGAGCTTTCAGGAGCTGTGCCTGCTAGTAGCAGTAATGCAGCTTGCCCTGGGGGCACTTGGCTCTCCCAGGCTTACCCTTTCTGCACCGTCCAGGATGTCAATTACCTGCCCGTGGGGTTGCTCATGCTAAGGCTGGCCTTCTCGGGCAGCTTTTGGCAAAGACTTCTTACCTATGGTGTGAAGGGCACTTAGGCCTCTCCCTGGTAAAGTGAGGCACGGCAAAGTTTCCAGGTAGACAAGCTCGACGCATCGAAGCTTGCTGTTAAGCAGCAAAGCTGGTTTGAAGCAGCAAGGCTCCCTGGTCCCCAAGGCAACAAGGCAAGACTTGGCTAGGCAAAGCAAAGCGAGGCATGGTGAGTAGTTTACAACTTCTGCTTGTATTTATCAAATGCTTGAGTCTTGATTGCTCCATTGGGCAACAGAGACTAACCCATCAGAATGGCACTTTGCCAGAACTAACCATATTAGGTGAAGCCAGGGGCTTGCTTTACCCATATCTGGGAAAACACAGGCCATGCACGAGGTAAGCACAAGCCAACTACGTGTACCTTGTTTACCACAGGATGTAAACAGCAGCAAAACGAGACTGGACAAGTTACTGGTCCTTAAGACTGACTCCAGGTCTTTTGTCCTCTTTCCCACGCTGCTCCCCACTCTGGAAGGGGTAGGGGGGAGCAGGGGATCATGCCTGGACAAGCCAGGACACATATTAAGACTGTTTTGGCCTTCCATGACACTGCTGCACGAGGAACACCAACACTCTGAACCAGCATCACAGGGATGGTCCTGTGTGTCTCCATGTAAACAGATGTCTATGTGTCCTGATTGAACATTGCACACAGAGAGGTCTTTATTTTAGGTTGGTATCTCCAAAAACTCTTCTAAAATCTTCCTGATGTGCAGTGGCTGACCTGCAGCTTGAATTAGCAGACTTGGACCCATCTGTGCAAAAAGTGCTTTAGATAATTTTGCTGTGGCTGTCCGGATGTTCCCTCTGGCTCCAGGCAAAGAGCCACTGTTGGTCATGTTCCCCAGAAGGTGCCAAAGGACAACCAGAACTTTCTGCTCCACAGCATAAGGCTTTCGTGGGTATAACTCCATAACGAGGTCTGCAAGGAAGGCAACAGGTGAGGGGATGGTTTAAAACACAATTCTGAGGTGAAATCCTATTTTGAGAGGCTTTGAAAAGTACTCAATGTCAAATCATAGAATAGTTTGGGTTGGAGGAGACCTCAAGGATTATCTAGTTCCAACCTCCTGCCATGGGCAGGGATGACCTCCACTAGACCAGGCTGCTCAAGGCCCAATCCAGCCTGGACTTGAGCACTTTTCCAGGAGGCATCCACAACCTCCTTGTGCAACCTGTTACGGTGTCTCTCCATCCTCACCATAAAGAATTTCTTCCTCATCTCCAGTCTAAATCTCCCCTCCTCCAGCTCATAGCCATTGCCCCTCATCCTATCACTACGAGCCCTTGTAAAAAGTCCCTCCCCAGCCCACCTGTAGCCCCCTTCATGTACTGGAAAGCTGCTCTGAAGCCTTCTCCAGGCTCAACAGCTCCAGCTCTCTCAGCCCATCCACACAGGGGAGGTGCTCCAGCCCTCTGATTATCTTTGTGGTCTCCTCTGGCTTCTCTTCAGCAGTTCCATGTCCTTCTTGGTCTGGGGTCACCAGAACTGGACACAGTGCTGCAAGTCTTGTGAGAGCAGAGTACAGGGGCAGAATCACCTCTCTTGTCCTGTAGGTCACACTGCTTTTGATGCAGCCCAGGATACATTTGGCTTCTGGTCTGCAAGTTACCATTGTTGCCTCATGTTGACTTTTTCATCAGCTGACACCCCCAAGTCCTTCTCCTCAAGACTGCTCTCAAGCCACTCTTCATGCAGCCTATATTTGTGCTTGGGATTGCCCAACCCAGGTGTAAGACCTTGCACTTGGGCCTTGTTTAAATTCATGAGGCTGGCTTTGGCCCACCTCTCTAGCCTGCCACCACTTGGCATTCCTGCAGACACTCCTTTTATCCTCTCTTAGCTTGCAGAGCAGCAGAGGTACTGTTGATAATTAAAATGTTCTATAAAAATTCAACAAGGAAAAGGAACTTGGTGTGGGGGGGTGCTTTCTGAGGTAGTTTTTAGTCAGCATTGTCATAAGGACTTCTGTTTCTCACTGTGCATTATGTAACATCTGATGTGATTTCCCCTCTATCTGAAAGACACAGTGGATATTTAAGGAGCAAAGTAACCTTACAGAATCACAGAATGGTGACCTCCAACCATCAACCCAACACCACCATGGCCACTGAACCACGTCTCAGAGTGCCATAGCCAGATGTTTCCTGAACACCTCCAGAAATGGTGACTCCACCACCTCCCTGGGCAGCCTGATCCAATGCCTGACCACTCTTGTAGGACAGAAATTGTTCCTAACATCCAACCTAACCCTCCCCTGGCACAATTTCAGGATAATTCCTCTTGTCCTGTCCCTTGTTACTGAGGAGAAGAGACTAACACCCACATGGCTCCAACCTCCTTTGAGGGAGTTGTAGAGACCAATGAAGTCTCCCCTCAGCCTCATCTTTTCCAGATTAAATAGCCCCAATTCACTTAGCTGCTCCTTACCAGCCCTGTTCTCCAGACCCTTTCCCAGCTTCCTTGCCCTTCTCTGGACCTGCCCCAGCACCTCAATGTCTTTCTTGGAGTGAGTGGCCCAAAACTGAACCCAGGAATTGAGTTGTGGCCTCACAAGTGCCTCAGACTGCTCCAGAAAGTCTCACCAAGAGGTGAACTGTTTAAAATCTGGTGACTAACACATTCAGGAAGCATAAATTTAGGGATATTTCAAGAACAGAGTGTCCATTATGTTATTAAAGTTCCATTTCATAGCTGCTACACACAGAACTGTACTCAAAGTGTGCCAAAGAATGTCAGTGGGCTTTGAAAACAGATTTGCCTTGAAGGCATGGACATTTTCATCTTTAAAACATCAGAATTTAGCATTTCTGGGAAATTCATATAGAGAGGGGGTGAGGAAGGGAAGGGGGGCAGGAGGAAGGGAAGGGAAGGGGGGGAGGAGGAAGGGAAGGGGAAGGGGGGGAGGAAGAAGGGAAGGGAAGGGGGGGAGGAAGAAGGGAAGGGAAGGGGGGGAGGAAGAAGGGAAGGGAAGGGGGGGAGGAAGAAGGGAAGGGAAGGGGGGGAGGAAGAAGGGAAGGGAAGGGGGGGAGGAAGAAGGGAAGGGAAGGGGGGGAGGAAGAAGGGAAGGGAAGGGGGGGAGGAAGAAGGGAAGGGAAGGGGGGGAGGAGGAAGGGAAGGGCGGGTGAGGAAGGGCAGGGGGGGAGGAGTAAGAACAAACACTTGGGTTTTTTTGTCAGCAGTAGCTGCAATTTGCATTTGAAGGGAGTGAAATCTGAGCAGTGCTGAGGTCCTTAAGGCTCACAACCTCCTACATCAGAACAAAAGAGAAAGCAGCACACCGCTGTCCTGAGATGAATTAGCCTGATGAAGGGGAGGACACAAACAAACACCCAGTGAAAAGAGGGCTTTACCAGCGAGCTTTTCTGTCATGTCTTGCTTGGCTTTGCCGTTCAGGAGCTGGGCTTTTGCGCAGAAGGGCTGAAGGAGCAAATAGTTGTCTAGAAGAACAAAAGAGGTTGAAGGAAAGGTTAAGTTGGGTAATTAAGAGGTCTGGAAACCAACCCAGCATGAGCAAATGTAGATAAGAACCTTAGTTACGATATATTAACTTCAAGAAACTGTAGTGATGTGTTTCAAGGCATAAAAGCACTAAAAGAAGTCTTGAGAAGCCCTGACTCCTAGAATCTGGTAGGACACTGCTAGGATACACACTTAGGATAGGATACACTGCTAGGATACCGTGCTAGGATACCATCACTGCTGACTGTAATGAGTCCAAACCAAGAGTCTCTTTCTCTTCATTACCTTCCTGCATAGATTTGGAGCCTCATTTCACCACATCAACAATCTTCACTACAGCCATCATGTGTTCCTTAATTCCATTCTCAGCAGTGGGATGGGAAAACGAAAGTATTTAGACCTAGAAACTTGGATCTGTGCTACCTCAGCTTTGTCCAGCCTGGGGGCCTCTTGACCCTGCAAATTCATCATCTCGATGCATATGAGAACACATCTTGAGGGCAGGGTTCAGTTTTGGAGCCCTCACTACAGAAGGAACACTGAGGGAGGCTGGAGCAGAACCAGAGGAGGACATCAAAGATCAAAGTTGATGAAGAGTCCAGAGAACAGGTCTGGTGAAGAGCAGCTGAGGGGAGACCTCATTGCTCTCTACAACTCCCTGAAAGGAGTCCTGGTTGACAGCCAGCTCAAGGTGAGCCAGCAATGTGCCCAGGTGGCCAAGGAGGCCAATGGCATCCTGGCCTGGCTCAGGAGCAGTGTGGCCAACAGGGCAAAAGAAGTCCTCCTGCCCCTGAACTCAGCACTGGTCAGGCCACACCTTGAGTGCTGTGTCCACTTGTGGGCCCCTGAATTCAAGAGAGATGTTGAGGTGCTGGAAGGTGTCCAGAGAAGGGCAGCAAGGCTGGGGAGGGGCCTGGAGCACAGCCCTGTGAGGAGAGGCTGAGGGAGCTGGGGGTGTGCAGCCTGCACAAGAGGAGGCTCAGGGCAGAGCTCATTGCTCTCTGCAGCTCCCTGAAGGGAGGTTGTAGCCAGCTGGGGTTGGGCTCTGCTGCCAGGCACCCAGGGACAGAACAAGAGGACACAGCCTCAAGCTGTGCCAGGGGAGGCCTAGAATGGACGTTAGGAAGAAGATCTTAACAGCAAGAGTGATTGGCATTGGAATGAGCTGCCCAGGNGCCATGGGTTAGTTAATTAGAAGATGTTAGGTGATAGGTTGGACTCAATGATCTTGAAGGTCTTTAAGCTGATTGATTCTGTGATTCTGTAAATTCTGTGAGGCTGGGGCCAGGTGGGGGCTGGTCTCTTCTCCCTCATAACAACTGACAAGACAAGAGGAAATGGCCTCAAGTTGCAAAAAAAGGAGGTTTAGATTGGATATTAGAAGAAACCTCTTCATGAAAGGGCTCTCAAAAACTGAACGAGGCTGCCTAGGGAGGTGGTTGAATCCCCATTCTGGAGGGGTTTCCAAGGGGCAGAGATGTGGTGCTGAGGAACATGCTTTAGCAGCAGTCTGGGGGGAGTTAGAGAATGTTTGGACTGGATGAAGCTAAAGGGCTACTCCAGCTTAAGCAATTCTCTGATTCCATTCTCTGACATATTTATCTCCTGAAAACACCACAACTCTACTCCAAAACTACAGCACATGAAGAAGGAAACTGCTTGTGGCATATACAAATCAGCAACAGATCTGTTTCTTTGAGCTGTTGAAGTGATTCTGCAGTGTGACAACCTTTGGCAACAGGATGACTGAGGTGGGAAAGAACCTCTGGAGATCACCTGGTCTAACCTTCCTGCTCCATCAGGATCAATGTGGCCAGTTGCCCAAGGCCACATTGAAGCAGATTTTGAGTATCTCTTAAGTATGGAGACTCCACAGCTGCTGTGGGCAAGCTGTGCCAAGAGTCTGTCACACTCAAAGTGGAAACCACCTGCTAAGGAAAAGTAACCAACCCACCTACATGTTTAGAACCAGTCTAACCAGCTAGGATTCTTTACTGGACTAGCCAAAATATTAAGATGACTTCTGTGGCTTAAAAAGTGTGAGGAGGGAAAAAAAAACAGGGAGGGGTAACCTCCTGCACCACTACAGGTGAGGAGTGACCTGCTGGAAAGCAGCTCCATAGAGAAGCACTTGGGAGCGCTGGTGGATGATAAGGTCCCCGTGAGCCAGCAATGTGCTCTTTGTGCCCAAGAAGACAAATGAGGTGCATGAGGAAGAGTGTGGCCAGCAGGTCAAGGGATATTCTCCTAACCTGCTACTCTGCCCTAGGGAGGACACAGCTGGAGTCCTGATTCCAGTTCTGGGCTCTCTGGTTCAAGAGAACCGGGAAATAGTGGAAGGAGTCTACAAAGAAGCTGAAGGGCCTGGAACATCTCTGTAAAGAGGAAAGGCTGAGAGCCTTGGGGCTGTTGAGCCTAGAGAAGAGCAGCCCCAGAGGGCATTCTTCTCAATGCTCAGCAAGAGCTAAAAGACCTGTGTGGGCCAAGAAGATCGGGCCAGATTCTTTTCAGTGGTGCCCAGTGACAGGACAAGGGGCAATGGGCACAAATGGGAACCCAGGAGATTCCATCTGAACATGAGGAAAAACTTGTTTGGTGTGAGGGTGCTGGAGCCCTGCAGCAGGCTGCCCAGAGAGGTTGTGGAGTCTCCTTCTCTGGAGAGCTTCCAAACCCAGCTGGGCATTGTGATGCTGGCCAAGCTGCTGTGGGTGAGACTGGATGACCTCCAGAGGTCCCTTCCCATTCCTGCCATGCTGGGATTCTGTAAAACAAATGATCTGTTACACAATGTAATAGTTGGTTGGGAACTGTTAGAAAGAGTAACTCATGAAATGTAGAATTCAATTACTGTAATTAAACCTCTTTCAAATGAAAGGTGAAAAATCACTTACCCAAATATTGACACAGAGCTTGAATAACATTAGTGGCAGCTGCATAAATCCCTGGATTTTTGGAGTTCAGGTTGTTGTCCACAATGGCAGGAATTAACATGTTGATGACAGGAGACAAACTGTCTTTCAGCAAGGGGATGATCTTGTGCATGGTCTCCAAAGCCACCTGATTTACTTTGCTGTTGGAGTCATTCAAGCGAGACTTGAACGCATCGAAGATCTGAAAAGGTATCCAAGGAGCATTCAGATGAGGATTTCATGTTCCCTGCTTCATGGTTGCACTTCAATTCTCTATCTTGGCAAAAGACAGCTCTGCTGAGGGTTTTTTTTTTTTTTAGCATGCAAAGCATCATTTGGTATTTTTTCTACTCTGTATTATTTACACTCACATTATTTCTACTCTGTGTTCTATTGACAAGGTCTTGCAATGAGAGGACAAGGGGCAATGGGTTTAAACTGGCAGAGGGAAGATTTAGATTGGATGTCAGAAGGAAGTTCTTTACAGTGAGGCTGATGAGGCACTCTAACAGGTTGCCCAGGGAGGTTGTGGCTGCTTCCTTCCTGGAGGTGTTCAAGGCCAAGTTGGAGGAGGCCTTGAGTGACCTGTACAAGTGGGAGGTGTCCCTGCCTATGGCAGGGGGTTGGAACTGGCTGATCCTTGAGGTCCCTTCCAACCTTAGCATTCTGTGATTCTATGAAAGCAGTCTGGAATCAGGTTAATTCATAGAGTCAAAGAACCATAGAATAGTTTGAGTTGGAAGGGACCTTCAGGATCATCTAGTTCCAAACTCTCTACCATTCTATGATTCTGTGATTATCATCTGAACCTCACCTGAGTTTTATTCATTCTTGGACAATGTAATGGAGCTAAAGAAGCCACCTGCACCTTTCAATGTGACCAATGTTTTCTGCAACTAAGTGAATATAACTCTGCTCAGAAAAATAAATAGCATTTTGAGGGGCTCCAAAAAAATGGTCAAACACTGGAACAGGCTACCTAGGTAGATGGTGGAGTCACCATTTCTGGAGATGTGTAAGATACATGTAAACACTCTGGGACATGATTTAATGGCTACAGTGGCCTTAGGATGAAGGCCTTAGGATGATCTTGGAGGCCTTTTCCAACCAAAACAATGGTATGATTCTATAAAACACTGTAATCATAGGTTTCACAGTGTCTTCACTGAGTGGGGACTTTACACTGAGGGAAGACACTGTGAAGTTCCATAGCAGTATGCCACAGTTCCACAGCAAAGACCCTGCACTGCTAGAAGACAGCCTTGGCTTTCCCTTCATTCTATCTACCTTTGGCTTACAACTCTTGGAGCTCTGCATCCTACTTGTCTCCTCTCCTATGAGTCCAGCAGAGGGCTACAAGGATGATGAGGGGACTGAGCACTGCCTGATGAGGAGAGGCTGAGGGACCTGGGGCTGCTTAGTCTGGAGAAGAGAAGACTGAGAGGGGATCTAATAAATGTTTCTAAATATCTGAGGGCTGGGGGCCAGGATGGGGGGGCACATGAAGTTATCCAGGGGACAGCAATGTGCCCTTGTGGCCAAGAGGGCCAATGGGTTCCTGGGATGTATTAGGAAGAGTGTGTCCAGCAGATGAAGGGAGGTTCTCCTGCCTCTCTACTCTGCCCTCATCTTTAGTACTGCCTTCAGTTTTGGGCTCCCCAGTTTCAGAGGGACAGGGATCTGCTGGAGAGGGTCCAAGGGAGGGCTATGAGGATGATGAGGGGACTGAGCACTGCCTGGTGAGGAGAGGCTGAGGGACCTGGGGCTGCTTAGTCTGGAGAAGAGAAGACTGAGAGGGAATTTAAGAAATGTTTCCAAATCTCTGAGGGCTGGGGGTGGGGGGACAGGCTCTGCTCACTGCTGCCTGGGATAGGCCAAGGAGCAATGGATGGAAGCTGCAGCACAGGAGGTTGCAGCTCAACACAAGGGGCAACTTCTTTGCTGGAAGGCTCCCAGAGCCCTGGCACAGGCTGCCCAGAGAGGTTGTGGAGTCTCCTTGCCTGGAGCCTTTGGAGGCCTGTCTGGATGGGTTCCTGTGTGCCCTGAGCTAGATTGTGTGGTCCTGCTCTGGCAGGGGGTTGGACTGGATGATGTCTTTGGGTCCCTTCCAACCCCTGACATGCTGTGATCAAGGATGATTACCTTGAGTTTTATCACAACAAAGACCCCTCCTCACCTTCTCCCAGACTCAGGAAGCAGGCAGAAGGTGCGCACCTGCTCTACTCCTCAACATTTTCCCTTCTTATGAAAAGAAGGAGCCAAGATTTCAGCAGAACATGTTAGGACCTAACTTGGAAGACCTTTGAAACACAGTGTTCTCAGTTACCTTCACAATGTTGGCAAGGACAAAGCCCTGATTGTTCTCTGTATCTGATAAGAGCTGCTTAATGCCACTGATTCGCTCGCGGAAGTCTCTGGCGCTCAACAGACAAATGAGGTCTTTGAGATACTCTGTGTTCTCCAGGGCATTACGAGGAGCTGCTTTTCTGGTGCCTTCACGACCTTCTGCAGCCTCTCTGGTGGGAAAGGAAAACCTACTCAGTCAACATGAACCAGCTGGAACAGGAGTCTGTAATCTCAAACCACGTAAGTGCAAACACCTTCTCTTTCTGTGGAACTCCACTCCCTGGAAGTGTTCAAAGCCAGATTGAATGAGGCCTTGAGCAACCTGGTCTAGTGGGAGGTGTCCCTGCTCAGGGCAGGGAGTTGGAACTAGGTGATCTGTAAAGTTCCTTCCAGTACAAATTATACTATGAATAAACAGAAAACCTTCTGGTGAAGGACTTTCACTTTAAACACAATGACTTAAACATGGTGATTTGGACCTACCTGAAGGGTGGTTGTAGCCAGGAGGAGGTTACCTTCTTCTCTCAAGCAAGCAGCACCAGAACAAGAGGACACAGTCTCAAGCTGTGCCAGGGGAAGTTTAGGCTGGAGGTGAGGAGAAAGTTGTTGCCTGAGAGAGTCACTGACTGCTGGAATGGGCTGCCCAGGGAGGTGGTGGAGTCACCGTCCCTGGAGGTGTTCAAGGTGGGTTTGGACGTGGCACTTGGTGCCTTGGTCTGGTCTTGAGGGCTGTGGTAATGGGTTGGACTTGATGAGCTTTGAGGTCTCTTCCAACCTTGGTGATACTGTGTGATACTGTGTGATACTGTATACTGGAGATTAGGAAGAAATTCTTTACAGTCAGGGCGTTGAGGTACTGGAACAGGTTGCCCAAGGTGGTCATGGATGGTCCCTCTCTGGAGGTCTTCAAGGCCAGCTTGGACAGAGCCTTGAGCAACCTGGTCTAGTGCAAGGTGTCCATGGATGTCCAAGGAGGTCATGGATGGCCCCTCCCTGGAGGTATTCAGGCCAGCTTGGACAGGGCCTTGAGCAAGCTGGTCTGTGGGGGGTGTCCCTAACCATGGTTGTCCAAGGAGGTCATGGATGGCCCCTCCTTGGAGGCATTCAAGGCCATCTTGGACAGGGCCTTAAGCAACCTGGTCTAATGGGGGGTGTTCATACCCATGGATGTCCAAGGAGGTCATGGATGGCCCCTCCCTGGCGGTGTTCAAGGCCAGCTTGGACAGGGCCTCGAGCAACCTGGCCTAGTGGAAGGCTCCCCTACCCATGGGGAGAGGGTTGGAACTACATGACCTTCAAGGTCCCTTCCAACCCCATCCACTCTATGATCCTATTCCATAGGCAATATCTTGAGCTGATGGAATGACAGGGATCTACTGTGAGTTCCAAGTGTTCCAGGTTCCAAGTGCTCATAAGCAGCCACTAAATTAACTTCAAAATACAAGAAGCCATTCTCAGTGTTACCAATTCCCCTCTTTAGATCAGTTTATGTGAGACATGTCCAAGATTTTCCTAGTCCTTCTGTCTGAAGGATCTGTTTGATGTTCACATCCCTGTTTGACATGCTTCCACACTCTCCTCTTGTGGTGAGGCCATTAACCTAGAGATCAAATTCCTAATGTCGTAACCCACTGAGGATTGTTACCTGTCGGTGACATTGAGAGCATCTCTGGAAGTAGATGATGCCCTTGAGTGTCCAACACCACTGGTACGGGAACGCCTTCCCCTTGCTGAGGGTGTATCCAATGGCACCTCTCCCAGGCCCTGCAGAAAAGGGCAAGCAGGAGTGAATAGGAGACCTGGTAAAAGCCAGTCTGGCAGCCATGGAAGCGTGGCAGCAGAGCCCACTTCATCTGGCACATCTGCCCAGAGCGAAGGTACGCACAGAGTAGCTGTCCTGCTGCAGTCACTTGATGACTTGCTCTGAGTATTCATTCCCTGTAAGCTCACTGTCTGGTGAGGTGCCAAAGTAACACTGTTGGGTGCCAAAATAATTATGTGCAGGTTTGGGAATTTCCTACCCTCCCCCCATACAGCTAGGAATTCACCAGACTAACTGAGCCAGCTGGAACGAAGCTGTTATTTATAGCATGGCACAATCCACAAGCATATATATACACAGATATTTACAACTATATACAGTAATATGCAAGTTAAAAGTAATACAGAGATACAAAACCCCTCCCAACCAGCAGAGGAGGGCTTTCAAACCAACTCCTCTCTCTCTTTCCACCCCTTCCTCCTTATCTCAGAATCTGTTACGTGCATGGGGTGAGAATGCATGAAGCCAGATAAGAAGTTAGAAGAAGATTGATTAGTTTGAGTTATGCAGGTCCCTGCAGAGATAATGAAGCAGGCAGCAGCAGCCAGAGAGGCACTGACTATCTTTGTACTGTTTCTTGGTTTTATATCCCTAAGCAAAACCAATGGGTGATACAGACATCACTATCATTTTCTTTTCACAGCCAATGATCTAATTTCTCTCATTCAAATATTCCAATTAGCCTCAAACCAGCACAGTATTCGTTCCCTGTAGGTTCACTGTCTACATCTAACGCCCACTAAAACACCTTTACACCTCTCAGAGGTTCAAGAAGGGCTTGGCCACCTACCTTCTCACGCAGGCTGTTAACAGAGTCCTTAATGTAAGGCAGGTCCTTGCTGGGCACATACTTCTCCAGGGCTTTATCAAACTCAGGGTGATCCATCAGGCTGAAGAGCATCTTGCGCCCATAGTATCTGCAGGGACAGCAGATGGTGACATACACACCAGTGGCTGTGGGTTTGCTTTGTAACTGGTGAGAGTTACAGCTTTGTAACTCCAGACCAGAGAAAAGCAGCACATTGCTCTCTGGGAAGGTAACCAGGCATGCCCTTCAGCCTCCTACAAAGAGGTTCTGCCCCCCAAATCACTGCTCAATCAACAACAGAGCAGATTAATGACAACAACTGCGTGTGTCTTAGCTGTTTTCAAATAGGATGGTCCAGCCTGGATGAGCAGCCAGTGTGCCTCTCATGGCCTGCATCTTGTCTGTGGTCAGCAGATGATCTGTAAGGCCCCTTCCAACTCGAACCATTCTGTGATTCTATGATCAAGTCTAACCCTTAACTCAGCACTGCCAGGTCACCACTAAACCATGTACCTCAGCACCACATCTCCACGGCTTTGAAACCCCTCTAGGCTATGAGGACTCCACCACTCCCCTGGGCAGCCTGGGCCAGGCCTTAACAACAATTGTTCCACATGTCCAAGCTAAACCTCCCCTGGTGCAGCTTGAGACTGTTTGCTTTTGTCCTGTTGCTTGTTCCTTGAAAGAAGAGACCAGGCCCCACCTGGCTCAAACATCCTTTCAGGTAGAGGTCAGAGAGCAAAAGGGTCCCCCCTCAGCCTTTCTCCAGTTCCCTCAGCAACTCCTCACTAGACCTGTTCTTCAGACCCTTCACCAGCTTTGTAGCTGCTGACCTCTGCCTTAGCAGCCCTGGCAGTGCTGAGTTAAAGGTTGGAGTTCTGGATTCATACAATGGTCATAGAATCATAGAATGGTAAGGTTGGAAGGGACCTCAAGGATCATCTAGTTCCAACCCCCTGCCATAGGCAGGGACACCTCCCACTAGCACAGGGCACTCAAGGCCTCCTCCAACCTGGCCTTGAACACCTCCAGGGAGGGAGCATCCAACAACCTTCCTGGGCAACCTGTGCTAGTGTCTCACCACCCTCATCTACTTCCAATACTCCTGCCTTGAGCAGGGACACCTTCTACTAAACCAAGATTGCTCAAGGCCCCAATTGCCTTGGACAATTCTGCAGGGACAAAGCCATCCACAACCTCCCTGGACAACCTGTTGCAGTGTCTTACAGGCTTTGTCCAACCTCCCTGGACAAACTGTTGCAGTGTCTTACAGGCTTTGTCCAACCTCCCTGGACAACCTGTTGCAGTGTCTTACAGGCTTTGTCCAACCAACACGACTCTATGATTCTATCCCTTTGCCAGCAGGGGAGCACACACAGAGCTGTGCAGCAGTCTCAACCACTTGGAAGGTGCTTTCCTCACCCACAACCATTCACTGACCTGGTTTGTTGTGAGCTATCCTGTGCAAACCGGGCTGCGGCAGGCAAAATCCGATCGGCCACGGCTTTGGCTCCAGACAGGATCCACTCTGCTCCCATGAGCTCCACAATGTCCGAGAGGTGCTGGGCTGTGCACTTCCTCACTGCTGAGTGCAGGTGGCTAGAGAAAAGACAGCTCCTGAGGGACACCTCACCCTCAGGAGCTCAACAGCAGCGTTCATGCACTAACAAACACGGCATACAAGCTTCCTCTTTGCCATCAGCTACAGCTACTGCTTCCTCTTTACCATCAGCTACAGCTACTTCCATACAAGCTTCCTCTTTACCATCAGCTACAGCTACTTCCATACAAGCTTCCTCTTTACCATCAGCTACAGCTACTTCCATACAAGCTTCCTCTTTACCATCAGCTACAGCTACTTCCATACAAGCTTCCTCTTTGCCATCAGCTACAGCTACTTCCATACAAGCTTCCTCTTTACCGTCAGCTACAGCTACTTCCATACAAGCTTCCTCTTTACCGGTAGCTACACCTACTGCAGTGCTTATTCTGCCTCTTGTAGAGTTCCTGTAGAGAGATAAATCACTTCCATTTGATCAGAAACTTCTATGTGATAAATAAGAACTTCCATCTGATCAGCAACTTCCATTTGACAAATAAAAAGTTCCATTTGATAAAAAAAAAGTTCCATTTGATAAATAAAAAGTTCTATTTGATCACCAGCAACTTCCATTTGATAAATAAAAAGTTCCATTTGAGAAATAAAAAGTTCTATTTGATCACCAGCAACTTCCATTTGATAAATAAAAAGTTCTATTTGATCACCAGCAACTTCCATTTGATAAATAAAAAGTTCCATTTGATCACCAGCAACTTCCATTTGATAAATAAAAAGTTCCATTTGATCACCAGCAACTTCCATTTGATAAATAAGAAGTATCATTTGATAAATAAGAAGTTCCATTTGGTAGGTAAGAAGTTCAATTTGGTAGGTAAGAAGTTCCATTTGGGAGGTGAGAACTTCCATTTGGGAGGTAAGAAGTTCCATTTGGGAGGTAAGAAGTTCCATTTGGGAGGTAAGAACTTCCATTTGACAGCTAACTTCACATTGACAAATCATTTCTGTTTGATAACTAATAACTTCTGCTTGAAAAATCATTTCCATTTGATAGTAACTAATTGCCATTTGATAACTACTTCATGTTGTTTGAATCACAGCATCACAGCACCATGCAGCTTGGCAAAGCCCCTCAGCAGCACCAAGTCCAACCTAGAACCCTGCTCTACAAGATTCATCTTAAACCACAGCCCTAAGCACCACATCCAAACCACCCTGAAACACAGCCAGGCTGGGGGACTCCACCACCTCCCTGGGCAGCTCATTCCATTCCCTCAACACTCTCTCCACGAAAAACTTTTTTCCTAATGTCCAATCTGAACCTCCCCAGCCTCAGCTTGAGGCCATTCCCCCTTCTCCTGTCTCCAATTCCCTGTGAGCAGAGCCCAGCAGCAGCCTCTCCACAATGTCCCTCCAGGTAGCTGTAGACAGAATGATCAATGACTCCCATTTTTTTGACCAATAACTCTTATTATGCAATCAATAACTTCCACTATTGGATTAATAACCCTCATTATTTGATCCATAATTTCCATTATTGGATCAATATCTCCCATGATTGGACCAATCACTCACTCCTATTATTGGACCAATTGCTCTCATTTAATTGAATTTCAGTCCAGCCACTTAAAATCCCAAACTACAATGCAAATGAACAAAAGAGAAATGACCTTTTCCTGGCCTTAAGCCAGAAAAGGTGACTAAGTTGCCCAAATTGGAACCTTTTGAGATCAATAAACTCTGTCAGTCTCTTCTTATTTTAGTATTTAGGACTTAAAATCAGAGTAAAAGACTTTAGGAAGCACAATGCTGTATTTTATTTCCACCAGCTACACAAACACCCAAGTCTCTACCCTCAGGAACACATCCTGGGTATATAGTGTCAATCTAAAACAAAGTAAAGCAGTACTCTAGTGACTCCTAAAGTGAAGTGAAGCAGGAGTGACTCCTAAAAACCTTGCAGAAATCTACTTTTCTATAAAACAGGGGCCATTAAACATAGAATCACAGAATGGGAAGGTTGGAAGGGACCTCAAGGATCAGCCAGTTCCAACCCCCTGCCATAGGCAGGGACACCTCCCACTAGTACAGGTCACTCAAGGCCTCCTCCAACCTGGCCTTGAACACCTCCAGGGAGGGAGCAGCCACAACCTCCCTGGGCAACCTGTTCCAGTGCCTCACCACCCTCACTGTAAAGAACTTCCTCCTAACATCCAGTCTAAATCTCCCCTCTGCCAGTTCAAACCCATTGCCCCTTGTCCTGTCGTTGCAGGACCTTGTAAATAATCCCTCCCCAGCCTTCCTGTAGGCCCCCTTCAGATACTGGAAGGCTACTATCTAAATAAGAGAAAAGCTGGAGAGAGCTTTCTCAGCTCCTGCAGCAAACTAACCTTTCAGATGTGGACATGGCACTTTGGGACATGGTTTGACAGTCAGAGTGGTGTTGGGTTGATGGTTGGGCTCGATGATCTTAGAGGGCTTTTTTCCTTCTGTGATTCTAATTTTATGATTGTATGAAATCCTGCTGATCCCACATGTTGTCAGGGGACAGAATTCCACAAATTCAGACTTTTCCAGTTTTAGTTTTATCTCTGGATTTAAAAATACAAGTTTAAAGGGGAAGAATTGACTTAGTGAACCACATGGGTGGCTCCCAAGGTGCACACCCAGCATTCTTCCCCAGATGAGTGTGCTCCCATTCCACCAGGCTTTCACTTCTCCCTGGTTCCACAGCTTGCCACAAGCCTTGTTGGAAGTGAAGCTGTCATTAAATGATGCTGCCAACTATTTGGGTCTATCCAAACTGCAAAATTGAGATTGCATGGGGCTGGAAGGGACCCTTCAAGATCCTCTTCTCCAACCCAAGGCTGCAAAACCTCTCTGGCAGCATAGTAGCTCCCAGGTAGGTCTGTCTCCTGAGCTCTGGCTCCTGCTCAGTGCCAGCCACTCATCTTAGGAGTTGGAGAATACTGACAAACTCCTGCAGCAGGAACTGATGGGAAAACAAAACTTGTGAGGCCTAAAGTCCTCCCTGTGCAAGCAAATAACCTCACAACTGCCTGCTGCTCAGGCAGAATGGTTGGAAATCTTTTTGTGTGCACACAGAATAAACCAGAATTCAGACAGAGAAAACTCCCATGCCTTAATAAACATTTCTGAAATGGAATCACTGTCAGATCTAGTCCTGGAAGCATTAAGCATCTAAACATAGAGGTGAGGTTAAGCAACAGTCCAGGATCTTTAGAGCAGCATCTCACAGAAGCAAACAGAAATGCTTTTCACTGTCCTTGAAGCCAAAGCCACCTTTGCAGCTGATGGAGAATCAGTATGCCTGCATCTATTTATTCATGGTGGCAAGCATGAATGCTTATGATCACAGGAGGCTTGAAATGAGCAGCAAATGGGTCACTTTTTAAAAGGTTTTATAGCAAAACCATCACTTAAACCAAATATAATCAACTAAAGTTGCTTCAGTAATTTCAATGCAGAGAAAAACCTCCTTTGTGCCAAATTCAATGATCTTAAAGGTCTTTTTCAACCTTAGTGATTCTAAACAGAACCTTTCTGAGCCATACTGAAAACAGATGTCTCTTTTCTCCCAAATTTCCATTTGGAAAGGTAATACTCAAGATTCATTGTTACAGCCTCCAGGTCTTGCTCTTTGGCTGCCTAGGCCAGAGATTCCTGAAGCCACACTAGAAAAGCTGTAGCTCATGGTGACTTGGAGAAGAGGAGGCTTCGAGGACCTGATAGTAGCCTTCCAGTATCTGAAGGGGGCCTACAGGAAGGCTGGGGAAGGATTATTTACAAGGTCCTGCAACAACAGGACAAGGGGCAATGGGTTTGAACTGGCAGAGGGGAGATTTAGACTGGATGTCAGGAGGAAGTTCTTTACAGTGAGGGTGGTGAGGCACTGGCACAGGTTGCCCAGGGAGGTTGTGGCTGCTCCCTCCCTGGAGGTGTTCAAGGCCAGGTTGGAGGAGGCCTTGAGTGAGCTGTGCTAGTGGGAGGTGTCCCTGCCTATGGCAGGGGGTTGGAACTGGATGATCCTTGAGGTCCCTTCCAACCTTACCATTCTATGGTTCTATGACTTTTAGGCCACCTGCTGATGAAAACAATCATCTACTCCACGATTCAGACACTGCTTTGACTTAAGTCTTAGCTGGGCAGAAATCAATTCCTGCTTCAAATGCTGTATCCAGATTCAGATTATTTGGAGCCAAACTCACAAATTGGGTGGGGGTCAGATCTTTGTAGTGTCTAGAAGATTCAGCAGGACAGGTCAGTGTGTTTGGATGTGCCACTTAAAAGGAGGAGAGCAGATGTAGCCAGCTATGATCACAAGCACTGCTTGCCCAAGGGTTTGTGAAGGTAGGAGTACTCAAGCAGACCTTCTGAATTAAAGCAGTGTGCCAAATGACTGTCTGCTGCTCTTCAATTCACAAATCAACTCCATTCAGGCATGACCCATCAATAATTTACACCCCAAAGCTACTATCTGCCTTTCAGTTTAAAGTTGAGGTTAATTGTAGTTGGTTTTCAGGAGGCAGAATCAATATATTCCACATCCATCAGCTTCCCAGGAAACAAATCATTTCAAATCTGGGCTAACTTATGATTTGCAGCTGTGCAAAAATCTAAGGATTGATGTATTTATCCTGAAATATTTAGTGGGAAAGGCTACAAGAAATGTAGCTCATTAAATGGCATCAGAGAGGGGTAAGAGATTAAGTAGGTAGATACACCAAACATACTGAAATGCCTAATGGTTAATTAATCATTCCTCTGTCAGTAAAGGATGTAAAAGAACAACATGATTAAGTGAGGGAAAGGAACTCCTACTACAGACTGAGGTGAGCTACAAGTCAGAATCAAACCATGCAGCCAGAAATGGAGGTTGTCAGCTTAGAGGGTCTCAGGAAATTAACAGCCATCACCACCTCAAAGGGAATTAAACTGCAGATAGAAAGGTAATTAACCAGCCAAGCCTGGAGAAGAAGAGGGAAGCAACCAAGGTAGCTGCAGCCAGAGAATTTGTTAAGTGATAAATCACCTCGCTAAAGAAAAAAGCAATGCTGAAAACTGAAAGGCAGAGGGAATGGAAAAGAACAACACTGTGAGCTTCACCAAGCAAAGCAAAAGAGCAGATTGCTAAGGATGGGACACTACCAGCAAGCAAAATGACTGAAGCTTCACAAAACCACCAGCAAAGCTCCAAGGTCAACAGCCAACTACTTACTCTGTGTACAGAAACAAAGAGATGGGAGAGGAACATTTTCCACCACAAAACATTGCCCTGGGGAAAAGCTTTGCAGAACTGCATTTGCTATATTGTCAAATTTCTGCCTGTTCTGATTGTTTGGGGAACAAAAAAAAAACCACAAAAAAACCCCAACCAAACAAAAAAGAACCTCTATTTGATGAATTAATTCTAGCCCCAAGTTATTTCTTTACAAGGTCTTGGTGAGAATTACCTTTGCCCTCCATTTATAAGAGAACAAAGCGCACGTGCCGGAGTCACATTATTAACCATAGCCTTCAGTGCTTTGTCTACCTCTTCCCTTATAAATGTGTTGGATTCCCCAGCTTTGTGCAAAAGGACTTCTACTGTATTATCTAGTTCTTGATCCATGCTCTTTTTCAGGTGGGTGAACAAATCCCTTAAACAGATCACAGCAGTTCGAGAAACACCTGAGCGTAAGTTCTTGACCTGCACACAGGAAAAACCCAGACAAACAATGAAGAATGTTTAGAAAAAAAAAACAGACTTAAAAAAAAAATAAATAAAAAAAAAATCAGCACAGCTTAAACTTTCCCCTCTGTGGCCTTTAAACAATATTAAAAGCACCTGAGAAGGAAGTTTCTAACTGCATTCACAGTCTGAGGGAATTAAATTACAAATGCGTCAATAAGGTGATAAATTTACAAGCTAAACCTTGTCAGCCTTGTAAGAAAGAGGATCAAGGGTTGGTGTCTGAAGCTCCTAACCTGCTTTGCTGAACAACAAACTCATCATTTTGGGACTGACCAGCAGAGGAAAATTAACCACAGGTGATTACCAGCTCGATGGAGGTTCTCTTCCCCCACTACTCTGCCCAAGAGAGGATATATCTACCCTGGATATGATACTCAGATCCTAGAGAGGATACTCTGCCCTACAGAGGATACATCTACCCTGGATATGATACTCAGATAGATCCTAGAGAGGATACTGTGCCCTACAGAGGATACATCTACCCTGGATATGATACTCAGATAGATCCTAGAGAGGATATTCTGCCCCAGAGAGGATACACCTACCCTGGATATGATACTCAGATCCTAGAGAGGACACTCTGCCCTACAGAGGATACATCTACCCTGGATATGATACTCAGATAGATCCTAGAGAGGATATTCTGCCCCAGAGAGGATACATCTACCCTGGATATGATACTCAGATAGATCCTAAAGAGGACACTCTGCCCTACAGAGGATACATCTACCCTGGATATGATACTCAGATAGATCCTAGAGAGGATACTCTGCCCTACAGAGGATACATCTACCCTGGGTATGATAATCTACATAGATAGATCCAGATACATCCTACATAGGATACTCTGCTCTAGAGAGAATGTATCTAAAGTGCCTTATGATGAGAAGCTGAAGGACTGGGTTCTGTTGAGTCTGGAGAAGACTGAGAGGGGCTCTAATAAATGTTTCCAAATCTCTGAGGGCTGGGGGTCAGGAGGAGGGTGGCACAGGCTCTGCTCACTGCTGCCTGGGATAGGACAAGGAGCAATGGATGGAAGCTGCAGCACAGGAGGTTGCAGCTCAACACAAGGGGCAACTTCTTTGCTGGAAGGCTCCCAGAGCCCTGGCACAGGCTGCCCAGAGAGGTTGTGCAGTCTCCTTGTCTGGAGCCTTTGCAGGCCTGTCTGGATGTGTTCCTGTGTGCCCTGAGCTAGATTGTCTGGTTCTGCTTTGGCAGGGGGGGTTGGACTGGATGATCTCTTTGGGTTCCTTCCAACCCCTGACATTCTGTAAGCCTGTGACTGGGTCCAATTCTGGGTTCCCCAGGGCAAGAGAGGCATGGAACTACTGGACAGTCCAGTGGAGGCTGCAAAGACACTGAAAGGCCTGGAGCATCTCTGTGAGGAGGAAAGGCTGAGAAACCTGGGGCTGGTGAGCCTGGAGAAGAGCAGCATGACAGGGGATCTGATCAATGCTCAGCAAGAGCTAAAGGCCCTGTGGGGGGCAAGAGGATAGGGCCAGACTGTTGTCAGTGGTGCTCAGGGACAGCACAAGGGGCAACAGGAACAAAGTGGAACCCAGGAAGTTCCATCTGAAGCTGAAGAGAAACTTGTTTGTCATGATGGTGCTGAAGCCCTGGAGCAGACTGCCCAGAGAGATTTTAGAGTCTCCTTCTCTGGAGAAATTGCAATGCCCACCCCAGATCTTGAGATTCTTGGCAAGGTGCTGTGGGTGCCATTGCTTTAACAGGGTAAGAGTTTGGACTGGGTGATCTCCAGAGGTCCCTTCCAAACTCCACCATGTGGGGATTCTGGGATAGCATTTCACTTCAGTGTCAGTGAGAGCTATAAAATACAGACACACTCATAGAGGGCAGAGGAATAGAAATAATGCTGAAGGGAAAATTTAACCTCTTGAGCCACAGCCAAACTCGTTTCATGCAGCTTTGCAGTCACAACAGTCGTGTGGTAGGCAGACAAACATCTGACAAAGTTGAGACCATCAATTTTCTTCTCCCTGTGTAGAAACAACCACAACAACAACAAAATACAATCAAAAAGCAATTTACATATAAAACATTTCCATACTTACGGCTACTGGAATGGGCTGCCCAGGGAGGTGGTGGAGTCACTGTCCCTGGAGGTGTTCAAGGCAGGTTTGGATGTGGCACTTGGTGCCATGGTCTGGTCTGGAGGGCTGTGGTGATGGTTTGGACTTGATGAGCTTTGAGGTCTCTTCCAACCCTGGTGATACTGTGAGACTGTAAAATACTAAACTACAACATTCTAAGGAACCAAAGAGCCTTGACAACTTTTTTTTTGGAAATAAATTGTTCCTCATGCCCAAACTAAACCTCCCCTGGGGCAACTTCTCAGTCTCACAGTATTGCCAAGGTTGGAAGAGACCTCAAAGCTCATCAAGTCCAACCCATTCCCACAGCCCTCCAGACCAGACCATGGCACCAAGTGCCACGTCCAAACCTGCCTTGAACACCTCCAGGGACAGTGACTCCACCACCTCCCTGGGCAGCCCATTCCAGTAGCCGTAAGTATGGAAATGTTTTATATGTAAATTGCTTTTTGATTGTATTTTGTTGTTGTTGTGGTTGTTTCTACACAGGGAGAAGAAAATTGATGGTCTCAACTTTGTCAGATGTTTGTCTGCCTACCACACGACTGTTGTGACTGCAAAGCTGCATGAAACGAGTTTGGCTGTGGCTCAAGAGGTTAAATTTTCCCTTCAGCATTATTTCTATTCCTCTGCCCTCTATGAGTGTGTCTGTATTTTATAGCTCTCACNGCCACCCCCAGCCCAGCCTGTAGCTCTGCATGGGGTTGTTGTGGCCAAAGTGCAGCACCTGGCACTTGGATTTGTTGAGCTCCATCCCCTTGGACTCTGCCCATCTGTGCAGGCGGTCGAGGTCCTGCTGCAGAGCCCTTCTGCCCTCCAACCCAGCAACATCAGCCCCCAGCTTGGGGTCAGCTGCAAATTTGCTGGTTCCACTCATCCTCTCTTTTGCTTCTCTTTCACGTGCAACCCTTCCCAGTATTTTTTATGTCCTCTCCTGTTGAGGTTTTTTAAAGCAAGTTGACAAAATAAACAACTTCTACATCACATTCAGGTTGTAACTGGATGTTTAGACCTACCAGTCCTCATCAGCTAAAAGCATCAAGGCTTCTGTCAGTGCTGCTTCTGGTTTTGGAAAGGGCTGAAGCTCTGACAGGTCCATTACTCCTGGGCTGTGAGCGACTGATGGGGCCTGGTCTTTGCAGCGTCCTCGTGTCCCAAGAGACATTTCATCTGCCAAATCATCAAGCATCAGAAACAATCAGCATGATCTGACTGAAATGATTCACTCCAAGGAAAAGAAAGACAGCCAACTGTGTGCTGGGCTGCAGCAAGAGCAGTGTGGGCAGCAGGGCAAGGGAGGGGATTGTGCCCCTTGGCTCTGCTCTCCTCAGACCCCAGCTGCAGTCCTGGGTGCAGTTCTGGAGCCCCCAGCACAGGAAGGCCATGGAAATGTTGGAGCCAGCGCAGAGGAGGCCACCAAGATGCTGAGAGAGCTGCAGCAGCTCTGCTGTGAGAACAGACTGAGAGAGTTGGGGCTGTGCAGCCTGGAGAAGAGAAGGCTTCCAGGAGACCATGGAGTGGCCTTGCAGGATCTGAAGGGGGCTCCAGGAGGGCTGGGGAGGGACTATTATAAGTGCTTGTAATGACAGGAGGAAGAGGAATGGATTTGAAGTGGCAGAGGGGAGACTGAAACTGGATGTTAGGAGAAAGTTGTTTGCATTGAGGGTGGTGAGACACTGGCACAGGTTGCCCAGGGAGGTTGTGGAGCACAGAAGCACAGAATGGGATCTTTGATCTTTGATCACATTCTGTGCTCCACAACCTCCCTGGAGGTGTTCAAGACCAGGTTGGATGAGGCCTTGAGTGACCTGTTCTAGTGGGAGGTGTCCCTTGTTATGGCAGGGGGTTGGAACTGGCTGAGCTCTGAGGTCCCTTTCAACCTAAACCATTCTATGAGAAGTTTGAGGAGTAGACTGCTGCTTTTAACCCTGAGAGTGGTGAGAGCCTGTGCCAGGTTGCCCAGAGAGGTGGTAGATGCTGCATCTCCAGAACAATTTCAGGTCAGGTTGTTTGGGGCTCTGAGCAACATGCTCTAGTTGCAGATGCCCCTGCTGATTGGAACATCTTCAGTCTCATCCTGTCTTTACAAGCCCTTGTCAATAGTCCCTCCCCAGCCTTCCTGTAGCCCCCTTCAGATCCTGCAAGGCCACTCCAAGGTGTCCTGGAAGCCTTCTCTTCTCCAGGCTGCACAGCCCCAACTCTCTCAGCCTGTCCTCACAGCAGAGCTGCTGCAGCCCTCTGAGCATCTTCCTAACATTATAGATGTGAAGTGTCTCAAGGGAGTAATGATGAAGTCAATCTCCTTTCCCCACTGCCCCCATTCCAGAGCACCTCAAGATTATCCATCACACAAATAAACCACATTAAATCTGGCTGTGTTTTGCAGCTGTCCCACTCCAGGTATCCAAATATTCTCACATCTTACCACAATCTAGCCAGGCTGAACATTTGTTCCTCTTCAAACTGAATGTTCTCTTGAATGAAGAATTCAAGGCCACATTTTCTGATGACAAACATGCACTTCTTGGCAGCATTAAGGTGCTCCCAGAGATATTTAACTCTAGGAAACACAATGTCCAAGCAATAACAAATCAGAAAAAAGGGAAAAGAGAAAATTTCTTCTCCTCATTTGTCTTTTGGAAATGTTCTTAACATCATTTCATGTTCTTAACATCATTTTAAACATTTCCCATAAACAACTTTAATCTCTGCCATGTTCTAGTGGCCATGGAGGTGCTGGCCAGGAGGCCCAGTGGCCATGGAGCTGTTGGCCAGGAGGCCCAGTGGCCATGGAGCTGTTGGCCAGGAGGCCCAGTGGCCATGGAGGTGTTGGCCAGGAGACCCAGTGGCCATGGAGCTGTTGGCCAGGAGGCCCAGTGGCCATGGAGCTGTTGGCCAGGAGGC
>VWZE01003479.1:148749-159144 GCA_013396675.1 Eubucco bourcierii
GGCTCAGTGGCCACGGAGCTGTCGGCCAGGAGGCACAGTGGCCATGAAGCTGTCGGCCAGGAGGCCCAGTGGCCATGAAGCTGTTGGCCAGGAGGCCCAGTGGCCATGGAGCTGTTGGCCAGGAGACCAAGTGGCCATGGAGGTGCTGGCCAGGAGGCTCAGTGGCCACGGAGCTGTTGGCCAGGAGGCCCAGTGGCCATGGAGCTGTTGGCTAGGAGGCCCAGTGGCCATGGAGCTGTTGGCCAGGAGGCCCAGTGGCCATGAAGCTGTTGGCCAGGAGGTCAGACTTGATCTTAGAGGTCTTTTCCATCTAATGACTAAGGAGTAAACTGCAGGTTAAATAAATTCTGCTCATACCTGAGGTTGTGCTCAGCACTCATGGGTTGTGGTAGTGAGCATGGGATTGCAATTTCTATTTCAGCAGCACTGACAGGCTCCTGTTCACCTGAACACTACTGCTCAGTGCTGCTCTCCTTCTCTCTGCTTCAACCAGTCTGTGTCTTTGCCAGTGCTTTTCTTTCTTCCCAGAATTGCAGCATAACAGGAGTTGGAAGAGACCTCTGGGGATCATCTTGTCCAACTCTCTTGCAAAAGCAGCAGCACCCCCAGCAGCTTGCCCAGCAGCACAATGCCCAGCTGGCTTTGGAATCCCTCCAGAGAGGGAGACTTCACAACCTCTCTGGGCAGCCTGCTCCAGGGCTCCAGCACCCTCACACTAAAGGAGTTTCTCCTCATCTTCAGGTGGAACCTCCTGGGTTCCAGTTTGTGCCTGTTGCCCCCTGTCCTGTTGCTGGGCACCACTGTGAAGAGTCTGGCTCTTGCCCCCCTCACTCCTGACCACCTCCTTTAGCTCTTGCTGAGCATTGAGAAGATCCCCTCTGGGGCTGCTCTTCTCCAGGCTCAACAGCCCCAAGGCTCTCAGCCTTTCCCCCTCACAGAGATGCTCCAGGCCCCTCATCATCTTCATGACCTTCACTGGACTCTCTCCAGTAGTTCTCTGTCTCCCTTGCACTGGGGAGCCCAGAACCAGACCCAGGCCTCCAGATATGACCTCATTAGGGCAGAGTAGTGGAGGAGGAGAACCTCCCTTGACCTGCTGGATTCTTCCCCATGTACCCCAGCAGACCATTGACCTTGGTCATGAGGGCCCACTGCTGCCTCATGGTGACCCTTTTGTCTACAAGCACTCCCAGGTCCTTCCCCACACAGTTGCTTTCCAGGAAATCAACCTCTAACCTTCAAGGCCTTTGACTTCCTGATGTTCTCTCTGATTGTGTTCTTTTTCTTCTCTTTTCCTCTGCCTCACCTTGTCCTGGGCTGATTTGGACATCACATCTTTTATCTGCAAAACATTCATGCCCCATGATGATAGGTAAAGACATTTCAATACACAAATTACTCAACACTTCATTTCACAGTTCACAGAAGCCCACAATCCCAGCGTGGCAGGGATTGGAAAGGGCCTCTGGAGATGGATCAGCCCAAGCCCCTTGCTAAAGCAGCAGCACCCACAGCAGGCTGCCCAGGATCACAATGTTCAACTGGGTTTTGGAAGTCTCTATAGTAGGAGACTCCACAACCTCTGTTTTATTTTATTGTCATACACGTAAGACCAGGACATGGAAATGTTGGAGTGGGTCCAGAGGAGGGCCACAAAGATGATCAGAGGGCTGCAGCAGCTCTGCTGTGAGGACAGGCTGAGAGAGTTGGGGCTCTGCAGCCTGCAGAAGAGGAGACTTCAAGGGGACCTGATAGTAGCCTTCCAGTATCTGAAGGGGACCTACAGGAAGGCTGGGGAAGGATTATTTACAAGGTCCTGCAAAGACAGGACAAGGGGCAGTGGGTTTAAACTGGCAGAGGGGAGATTCAGGCTGGATGTTAGGAGGAAGTTCTTTACAGTGAGGGTGGTGAGACACTGGAACAGGTTGCCCAGGGAGGTTGTGGCTGCTCCCTCCCTGGAGGTGTTCAAGGCCAGATTGGATGAGGCCTTGAGTGAGCTGTGCTAGTGGGAGGTGTCCCTGCCTGTGACAGGGGGTTGGAACTAGATGATCCTTGAGGTCCCTTCCAACCTTCCCATTCTGTGATTCTATGATAGGAAGAGAGGCACTAAACAAACTGTGAAGTTTCTCACCTCTTTCCCATTTTCAACAAGGAACTGGGAAGCACTGTTCTGCTGGATGCTTCTCCCACACATCTCTGCTGATGGCTCAGTCTTCTCCTTCACAGCTTGGTCACCTCCATTCAACACAGATGCTATGGACTGGCTGTGTGCTTGTATGGAAGGAGGGCTCCCAAAAACACCTGCAAGGCAGATCACGTTGTGAGTTCACCAAGGCTACCATTTTATTCAGCAGAACATAGTAAATTACACTATTAGGGCAAACTCCCACCCAAATGTGCTCTTACTTTCCTCTGCTGAGTAGGAAGAACACAGATATATTTGTGCACACTGGACTAGACCCAAGACCTAACCTTCACCCTTCTGATTTAGCTTGGAGATGAGGAGGCTGAGAGGTGACCTCAGCAATGGTTCTAAAGATGTGCAGGTGAGTGGCAGGAGGCTGGAGCCAGGCTCTGCTGGGTGATGCCCAGGGATGGCACAAGGGGCACTGGGTGGAAGCTGAGGCAGAGGAAGGTTCATTTAAACATGAGGAGGAATTTTTCCCCTGTGAGGGTGGCAGAGAACTGGCACAGGATGCCAGTTGTTGTGGAATGGCAGATTGGATGCCAGAGGGGTTGTGGAATATCTCCAGAGATATTCCAAACCTGCCTGGATGTGTTCCTGTGTGATCTGGTCTAGGAGATGCTGCTCTGGCAGGGGGGGTTGGACTGGGTGAGCTTTGGAGGTCCCTTCCAGCCCCTGACACTCTGTGATTCTGTGACTTGAGATATTCCATGATAATTTACTGCCATTCTTCTTTGAATGGAACAGCAGATCCCAGAACTGCTAAGCTTTCAAACATCACCTCTATTATTCCTGTTTGGACTGGAGATTGTTTGAATCAAAAGGTTTCCTCTTCTCCCACTTTAGCTCTAAAGGCACATCTCTCTTTCTCTAAAAAGATTCCAAAGCCACATGGACATTATTTAGGGCCTAGAGAATAAAACTTATGAGGAGCAACTGAGGGAGCTGGGGATGGTTAATGTGAGGAAGAGGAGGCTGAGGGCAGAGCTCATTGCTGTCTGCANAGGGTTCTAGGTTGGGCTTGGTGCTGCTGAGGGGCTCTGCCTGCCTGCATGGTGCTGTGATGCTGTGATTATGACTCTGGGCAGGCTGCTATGAGTGCCTGAGCTGTAGCAGAGGTGTTGGACTGAACCCTTCCAAACCCCAGCATGTTGGGATTCTGTGATGAGCTAAGCCAAATCAGCCATGGGAGCAAAGGACTGCTCTTTACCTGTGAGCTGCACAGCTGCTGCACTGAGCTCAGGGGTCACAGCCTGTCAGCTCTCACAGGGGGTCTGGTGCTGCACATTTGGGTCAGTTAAGTGGCTCAATGACCAAGTGCTGCTCATTGTTTCACACCAAACATCACCTGGAGTACTGTGTACAGTTCTGGAGCCCCCAGCACAGGAAGGACATGGAAGTGTTGGAGGCAGTGCAGAGGAGGCCACCAAGATGCTGAGAGGGCTGCAGCAGCTCTGCTGTGAGGACAGGCTGAGAGAGTTGGGGCTCTGCAGCCTGCAGAAGAGAAGTGGTGGCCTTGGAGTGGCCTTGCAGGATCTGAAGGGGCCTACAGGAAGGCTGGGGAGGGACTACTGACAAGGTCTTGCAATGACAGGACAAGGGGCAATGGGTTTGAAGTGGCAGAGGAGAGATTGAAACTGAATGTTAGGAGGAAGTTGTTTGCAGTGAGGGTGGTGAGACACTGACACAGGTTGCCCAGGGAGGTTGTGGCTGTTCCCTCCCTGGAGGTGTTCAAGGCCAGGTTGGAGGAGGCCTTGAGTGACCTGTACTAGTGGGAGGTGTCCCTGCCTATGGCAGAGGGTTGGAACTGGCTGAGCTTTGAGGTCCCTTCCAACCTTACCACTCTATGACTCTATGATGATTCTCACTGCAGGTCTTCCCCTATCAGGGATGGACACTCATTAACCACAGCATGTATTACAAAACAGCCTCAGGTTTCTCAGCCTTTCCTCCTCACAGAAATGCTTCAGCCCCCTCAGAATCTCTGAAGCCTCTACCAGACTCTCCTCAGTAGTTCTTTATCTCTCTTGAACTGGGAAATCCAGCACTGGGCCCAGGACCCGAGCTGTGCCCTCACTGAGTCAAAGCTAAGGCCAAATCTGCAGTTACCTCTGCTTCTCTGGAAGCAGGAAACACAAGAGAATCACTTAACTCCAATTTCCTACCAGAAAATTAGCTGCTTGCAACATATGTCTTCTCCTACTCTTGCCCAGCTGGTGTCCAGAGAATTAGGGGATCTGAAAGGTGGTTGTAGCCAGGGGAGATTACCTTCTTCTCTCAGGCAAGCAGCAGCAGAACAAGAGGACACAGTCTCAAGCTGTGCCAGGGGAAGTTTAGGCTGGAGGTGAGGAGAAAGTTGTTGCCTGAGAGAGTCATTGCCTGCTGGAATGGGCTGCCCAGGGAGGTGGTGGAGTCAGCGTCCCTGGAGGTGTTCAAGGCAGGTTTGGACGTGGCACTTGGTGCCATGGTCTGGTCTGGAGGGCTGTGGGAATGGGTTGGACTTGATGAGCTTTGAGGTCTCTTCCAACCTTGGTGATACTGTGAGACTGTGAGACTGTGAGACTGTGTTATGTTCCTTCCATGTTCTAGGGAAATGATGATTTCCCAATTAGAATCACAGAATTGCTTCAGTTGGAAGAGACCTTTGAGATGGTCTAGTCCAACCATTCTCTAACTCTAGCCAGGCTAGTGCTAAACCATGTCCCTCAGCACCACACCTCTGCCTCCTCAAAACACTTCCAGAGATGGGGATTCAACCACCTCCCCTGGAAGTCTGTGCCACTCTTTGAGAACCCTTTCAGTCAAGAATTTTCTTCTAATGCCCATCCTAAATCACCCCAATTTCAACCCAAAAGTATTTCCTGTCATGCTGTGACTCCTTCCTTGGGAGAAGACACCAACATGAACACAGAAAGGCAGAATCCCTGGAGCTCCTTCTCACCTGTAGTCCCACAGTATTATCTACATTTGACCAAGGGACTCATTAAGTGACCACTCTGTTGGATCAATGAAGCAAGAAATAAATTGAAATGCAGTGTCCTACCTGTGCTGGAGTTATGTTCTGCCACTCTTCTGCTTCTTGCTGAAGGCACTCTTGCAGCCTGTGATTTGCTGCTAACAAGAGGAAATGTGTCTGACCTGTAAGAGTAGACACCAAATGTTTAGAGGAGCAACTCTACCCATCAGGCAGAGCTCAGCTAAATCACACCTTGCAGGAATGGATCTCAGTTTCTCCTCCCTAATATATGTGGTGGACATTTATCTCCAGTGTGCTTCCATAAATGTTCACACTGGGTGGAAAAAACAAATGAATTCAGTTCAACTTGCTGCCCAGGGAGGTGGTGGAGTCACCATCCCTGGAGGTGCCTAATAAAGAAGCAGCTGTGACACTCTGGACATGTTCTAGTGGTCATGGTGGTGTTGGGTAGAAGGTTGGACCTGGATGAACTTGGAGGCCTTTTTCAACCTTAATTGATTCTGTGAACCTTATCATAGAATCATTGAATTGATTCTATCAACCTTAACTGATTCTATGAAATTCTTCGATGAGGAAGTCCATGATAGAGAACACCACAGAGACAACTCTCAGGAGTAAACTTTACACTAGAGTAAAATTAGCACACATTTGAACAGCCACCTTTGGTCAGGGATGGGTGATACTGGTGGCCAAATCCATTAACCTACTTCCAGAACTGAGCTGTGCTCAGTGTCTGACACATATTCACCAGGAGAATGCTACTGTCTAGAAGACAATCTCAGAATCATAGAATAGAATCACAGAATCAGTCAGTGTTGGAAGGGACCACAAGGAGCAGCCAGTTCCAAACCCCCTGCCATGCCCAGGGACACCTCACACTAGATCAGGCTCTCCACAGCCTCTTCCAGCCTGGCCTTAAACACCTCCAGGGATCAGGCTTCAACCACCTCCCTGGGCAACCCCTGCCAGGCTCTCACCACCGTCATGCTGAACAACTTCTCCCTAACATCCAGGCTGAATCTCCCCATTTCTAGTTTATTTCCATTCCCCCCAGTCCACCTGACAGCCTGAAAAGTCCCTCCCCAGCTTTTCTGTAGCCCCCTTAAGATACTGAAAGGCCCCAAGAAGGTCACCTGGGAGCCTTCTCTCCAGACTGCACAGCCCCAACTCCCTCAGTCTCTCCTCACAGCAGAGCAGCTCCAGCCCTCTGCTCATCCTCGTGGCCCTTCTCTGGACACCTTCCAGCATCTCCATATCCCTCTTGTCCCAGGGGTCCAGAGGAGGCCACCAAGATGCTGAGAGGGCTGCAGCAGCTCTGCTATGAGGACAGGCTACAAGAATTGGGGCTCTTCAGCATGGAGAAGAGAAGGTTTCCAGGAGATCTTAGAGTAGCCCCTTCCAGGATCTGAACAGGCCTACAGGAGGGCTGAGGAGGGACTATTGACAAGGTCTTGCAATGCCAGGACAAGGGGAATGGGTTTGAACTGGCAGAGGGGAGACTGAAACTGGATGTCAGGAGGAAGTTGTTTGCAGTGAGGGTGGTGAGACACTGGCACAGGTTGCCCAGGGAGGTTGTGGCTGCTCCCTCCCTGGAGGTGTTCAAGGCCAGGTTGGAGGAGGCCTTGAGTGAGCTGTACTAGTGGGAGGTGTCCCTGCCTATGGCAGGGGGTTGGAACTGGCTGATTCTTGAGGTCCCTTCCAACGTTACCATTCTGTGATTCTATCATTCTATATTAATTTGGGGAAAATAAAATCTTGCATTAATTAATTACCACTCCATAACAATCCCATTGATCCAAAACCTAGACAGATCCCTTTGTAGATCCCTCCCTACCCTCCAGCAGATCAACACTCAACCTAAATTCAGTGTCATCTGCAAACTCACTGAGGGTGCCTTGATCCCCTCACCTGGAGCATTGCTAACAAAGCTAAGAACTAACCCCAGCACTGAGTCCTGGGTAACAGCACTAGTGACCAGTCACCAGCTGGATTTAACTCCATTCCCCACCACTCTTTGAGCCCAGCCACCAGCCAGTTTTTAACTCAGGAAAGCAACCAGCCACCAGCAGCCAGAAGCAGCCAGTTTCTGCAGGAGGATGACAGCATCAAAGGCTTGACTCAAGTTAAGCCAAATATATCCACAGCCTTTCCCTCATCCACTCAGTGAGTCACCTTGATGTAGAAGACAGCAAAACCTATCCCAGATCTACAATAATGAAAATTTCAGATTTAAGGTACAAGTTCCACTCACGTCCTTCTCTGGGGGAGGGTGGACACAGGAGAAGTCAGAGACTCCTGGCTGTAAACTCCACTCTCGCTGCAGGAGGAAGCCTGGGATGGGGAGCCCGTGGAGAGGTCACAGGTGAGAGCAGAATCAAGGCTCTCAAGCTCTGAGATGTTGCTGTTCAGCTTGGCCCTTCTCTTGGCTGCACTGTTGTGGAGAGACCGCAGGGAGTTTTGCATCTGAAAGGGGTTGGAGACAAAATGGAGGCTTTATTGACCACCTAGGAGGAATGCTTCTATGAGGCAAAGAAAGCATGTTGGAGAATCCAGTGCTCACACCTCTGCTGGGCAATGTGACTGACCATTTCACTTGGTTATCACAGTCTCACAGTCTCACAGTATCACCAAGGTTGGAAGAGACCTCAAAGCTCATCAAGTCCAACCCATTCCCACAGCCCTCCAGACCAGACCATGGCACCAAGTGCCACGTCCAAACCTGCCTTGAACACCTCCAGGGATGCTGACTCCACCACCTCCCTGGGCAGCCCATTCCAGCAGTCAGTGACTCTCTCAGGCAAGAACTTTCTCCTCACCTCCAGCCTAAACTTCCCCTGGCACAGCTTGAGACTGTGTCCTCTTGTTATACCCTCTGCTCTGCCCTGCTGAGGCCACAGGTGAAGTCCTGGGTCCAGTTCTGGGCTCCTCGGTTCAAGATAAACAAGAAAATACTGCAGAGAGTCCAGTGGAGGCTACAAAGATGCTGAGGGGCCTGAAGCATCTCTGTGAGAAGGAAACACTAACAGACTTGGGGCTGTTGAGCCTGGAGAAGAGCATACCCAGAGAGTATCATCTCAATCCTCAGCAAGAGCTAAAGGACCTATAGGGTGCAAGAGGATGGCACCAGGCTCTTGTCAGCGATGCCCAACAATAGGACAAGGGCAATGGGTTTGAACTGGCAGAGGGGAGACTGAAACTGGATGTCAGGAGGAAGTTGTTTGCAGTGAGGGTGGTGAGACACTGGCACAGGTTGCCCAGGGAGGTTGTGGCTGCTCCCTCCCTGGAGGTGTTCAAGGCCAGGTTGGAGGAGGCCTTGAGTGAGCTGTGCTAGTGGGAGGTGTCCCTGCCTATGGCAGGGGGTTGGAACTGGCTGATCCTTGAGGTCCCTCCCAACCTTACCATTCTATGATTCTATGATAATAAATCTGTTCAACAACCCTCAGGGCTCACAGAAGGTAGAGATTTTCCCAGATATTAAACGTTTTAAATATTGAAATGCTTGAGTAGGACACTCAAAACATTTGTCATCAAATACACAGAACTGGCCCAAGGCAGGAGGGAACTGGAATGAGTTAAATGAAGCTTCATCAATTTGTTGTTTTGGGCCTTTTGCTTTTAACTAAAGAGAAAAGGATTGCATAAATGTGGCACAGAACTGAAAATGAAGCCAAAAGAAGCTGTATAAAAGCCTCAGTTGTGCCTTGCTGAACTCTGCCTGGAGGTGTTCAAGGCCAGGTTGGATGAGGCCTTGAGCAACCTGTTCTAGTGGGAGGTGTCCCTGCTCATGGCAGAGGGGTTGGAAGCAGCTGATATGGTCCCTTCCAACCCAAACCATTCTATGATACTATGAATCTTAAAATAAGTGCAACTTCTGTTGTTCAAAAAAACATGTGGACAGGGCACTTTGGGACACAGTTTAATGCCTGTGGTGATGTGGGGTTGATGATGGATCTCAGAGGTCTTTTCTAACTGAAACAATTCTATGGTTCTGTGACTGGCTCTGAGAAAAGCAGGAGAAATGAGGATGTCTGGAACACATCAATTCCTTCAACATTGAAGTTATTTGTCTTATAGCTCCTATTAGACACTCAACAGTATCTCAGGCACTGGAATGAGCTGCCCAAGGAGGTGGTGGAGTCCCCCAGCCTGGCTGTGTTTCAGGGTGGTTTGGATGTGGTGCTTAGGGCTATGGTTTAAGGTGAATCTAGTAGAGCAGGGTTCTAGGTTGGGCTTGGTGCTGCTGAGGGGCTCTGCCAGCCTGCATGGTGCTGTGATTCTGTGATCTCACTGCAAACCTGCTCTACTGATGACACAATTTACATCAGAAATGTTATTTTCTGGCTGCTTTAGCCCACCTCACAAAATATCACCAGTTCAAAGTGTGCTATGTCATATTTAAACCAACCTCTTCTTGGTCCACTTCCTCATCATCAACATTTAGCTCGGAGAGATCAGCTGCAAGCTTCCCATCTGTGTCACTTGGCAAGATGTCCTCAGACTCTTGGTTTCTCCATCTCATCACATTCAACTCCAGCTTGTTGGGCAGAGGGCTGGCAAGGCAGGGAATGGGGGGCACAGGTCTGCTCCCATTCAGGCTTCTGCAGGAGGGTGAGTGTGTCAGCAGTGTGGGTTCGAGCTGCAGAGAAAGGTTCTCCTGCAAATCCTCCCCTAAAGAGGACACAAGAAGATTTATTTACCTTTATAAATATGGAATCCTAGCATAGTTTGGGTTGGAAGAGAACTTAAAGATCATCTAGTTCAAACCCCCCTGCCATGGGCAGGGACATCATAGAATCATAGAATCAAGCAGGTTGGAAGAGACCTCCAAGCTCACCCAGCCCAACCTAGCACCCAGCCCCAGCCAACCAACCAGACCATGGCACTAAGTGCCCCAGCCAGGCTTTGCTTCAACACCTCCAGGGATGGGCACTCCACCACCTCCCTGGGCAGCCCATTCCAATGCCAATCACTCTCTCTGCCAACAACTTCCTCCTAACATCCAGCCTAGACCTGCCCTGGCACAGCTTGAGGCTGTGTCCTCTTCTTCTGTCCCTGGGTGCCTGGCAGCAGAGCCCAACCCCAGCTGGCTCCAACCTCCCTTCAGGGAGCTGCAGAGAGCAATGAGCTCTGCCCTGAGCCTCCTCTTGTGCAGGCTGCACACCCCCAGCTCCCTCAGCCTCTCCTCACAGGGCTGTGCTCCAGGCCCCTCCCCAGCCTTGCTGCCCTTCTCTGG
>VWZE01003479.1:159261-178211 GCA_013396675.1 Eubucco bourcierii
GGCCAAAGTGTAGAACCCTGCACTTAGCCTTGTTGAGTCTCATCTGCAAACTCACTGATGCTGGACTCAACCCCCTGGTCCAGATCATCCATAAAGATATTAAACAGGACTGTGCCCAGCACTGATCCCTGAGGGACACCACTAGTGACAGCTGCCAACTGGATGTGGCACCATTCACCACCACTCTCTGGGCCAGGTCCTCTAACCAGTCCTTGACCCATTTCAGGGTGAATCTATCCTAGCTACAAGCTGCCAGCTTTGCCAGGAGCTTGCTGTGGCAGATGATGTCAAAGGCTTTGCTGAAGACCAGGTCACTCAAGGCCCCAACCAACCAACATGGCTTTGAACACTTCCAGGCTTGAAGCCTCCACCACTTCTCTAGGCAAATTGTTCCAGTGCCTCACCTCCCTGATGTGGAAGAATTTCTTCCTAGTGTCTCATCTAAATCCAGCTCCTTCCAATAACAGATCTCCTGTTGTAAGTATTAAAAAGAAATCAGATTGGTTGTTTAATCAATGGTAATTAAATAACCTTAAAACTATTTCAGGTTAACCACAGATCTGGGTTCAGTTTTGGACCTTTCACTCCAAGAAGGGCATTGAGGGCCTGGAGCATGTCCAGAGAAGGGGAACAAAGCTAGGAAAAGGTTTAATGAGAAGTAGTTGAAGGAACTGGGGTTGTTTAGCCTGGAGAAAAGGAAGCTGAGGAGAGATCTTCTGGCCCTCTACAACTCCCTCAAAGAGGTTGGAGAAAGGTGAGATTGGTCTCTTCTCCCAGGGAACAAGTGATAGGATAAGAGGAAATAGCCTCAAGCTGCATCAGGGGAGGTTTGGCTTGGACATGAGGAACAATTCCTTCCCCTTGAGGGTTGTCAAGGTGAGGCTCAGGGCTGCCCAGGGCAGTGGTGGAGCCTCCAGCCCTAGAGGGGTTTTCAAAGCTGTGGAGATGTGGTGCTGAGGGATGTGGTTTAGAGGTGATCTGGCAGTGCTGGGTTAAGGGTTGGACTTGATGGTTTAAAGGTCACTTCCAACAATTCCATGACTCTAATTGCAACTGGGGCACTGCATAATGCACTGCTTTCCTGCCACTGCAGGTTGTCTGAGCACTGCTGCTTGCCACTCAACAGGCAGAGCTGAAATCCATCTTCATCCTATCGATTCTGTTCCTACCTGTATTGCCTCCTGGCCTTGGACTGAGCAGCTGCTTCTTTGAAATTGGCTTGGGGAGTCCTTCAAAGCTTTTAAGAGGCCAGGAGTTGGAGAACTTCATGGTATTATCTTGTGATGGCTTTGGAGAATCACCTGCAGAGAAGAGGTGCTTGGGTCTGCTCCTAGGTGATGACAGAGGGTAAGAGGGCAGGATGAAGTTAACCTGGCTTGAATTAGGACCTTGTAAGGCCACCATGTACTGTGGTTCATTGCAAAAACTCCTCTGGGTCTTGCTGGGACAAACTGAGTGAAGAAGAGAGAAGCACTGTTGGTGATTAGTCTCAATGACATTCTTAGAACAATAACTATAACTGTAATGAAAATAGACAGCTAGCCAAAAAGGGGAGGTTACCATCTTAATCAAACACACACCTCAGCTAAATTCATTCTGCCAACTGTGCTGGCCCTCAAAATAACAGAAAGTCACCAAGGCCAAGGATAGAGTCCTGCATCTGGGAAAGAACAACCCCAGGGAGCAGGAGAGGTTGGGGACTGAGCTGCTGGAAGGCAGCAAAGAGGAAAAGGATCTGGGGGTGCTGGTGGATGGGAGGGTGAGCATGAGCCAGCAATGTGCTCTGGTGGGCAGGAGGGGCAATGCCAGCATGGGGTGGGTTAGAAGGGTTGTGGGGAGTAGGTTGAGAGAGGTTCTCCTGCCCCTCTGCTCTGCCCTGCTGAGGCTGCATCTGGAGTCCTGTGTCCAGTTCTGGGCCTCCCAGTTCAAGAGGGACATAGAAGTGCTGCAGAGAGTCCAGCCCAGAGCCACAAAGATGCTGAAGGCAATGGAAGAGCTCTGTTAGGAGGAGAGCCTGAGGGAGCTGGAGCTGTGCTGCTGGCAGAGGAGGAGACTGAGAGGTGACCTCAGCAATGGTTCTAAAGATGTGCAGGTGAGGGGCAGGAGGCTGGAGCCAGGCTCTGCTGGGTGATGCCCAGGGACAGCACAAGGGGCACTGGGTGGAAGCTGAGGCAGAGGAAGTGTCTGGAGAATTAAAAGCTTCCTCTTCACTCAAACTGTCTCCACAGCACACTCAGGTCTCCCCTCCATCCAGCACAGAAATGGGGAGACTTTTCCAGAGCAGCACACACTGAGGTGGCACCCAGGTGGAACCCACCTTGCTGAGAGTTATTTAAGCCTAAAACCTGCAAATCTGAGTCCACACTATCACTCTTCCCACTATCACTCTCCCAGTGGCACCCAGATGGAACCCACCTTGCTGAGAGTTATTTAAGCCTAAAACCTGCAAATCTGAGTCCACACTATCACTCTTCCCACTATCACTCTCCCAGTGGCACCCAGATGGAACCCACCTTGCTGAGAGTTATTTAAGCCTAAAAACTGCAAATCTGAGTCCACACTATCACTCTTCCCATGTGTGTGTCCAAGAGTTCCACACTTCCCTGAAATTTGGGGCTGATGAGAGCCAGCAGCACCTTGCAAAAGAAAAATAAGACAAAGACATCACAGATGGCATTCAATTAAAAAACAGACAATAATATTTAAGAGTAAATTAACTCTTTGTCTAAGTTTCAATGCAAACCAGAACTACTTTTAAGAATAAAGCTGTTCACACAAACAATCTGGGAAAATGGTTGGTCCCTCTCCCAGGGCACTTTTCCAGCTGAGATGTAAAACCCAGCAGGATCCTCTCTTGGAATACACATCAGGAAGGCAAAGAAAATACCCTAAAATCCCAAATGACAGTTGAGTTTCTTTAGACTGATGTTGCCCAGTGTAACAGTTGAGTACTGCTGGCACAGTACACATCAGAGCTCTTCAGGAGAATAAATCTAGTCTGGACTTGCCCATTCTTTTCACAAACCTTTTGACAACTCACTGAGGCCACACAGGCAGAAATTAAGTGGAGCACTACAGCTACAACTCCTCCAGACCTGCTTTTCATAAAAATGGCAATTTTTATTCTTTCAGGCAATTTCTTCATCCAGCTTTCCACCTGAACTGCTTATAGAATGATAGAATGGTTTAGGTTGGAAGGGACCTCAAAGTTCAGCCAGTTCCAACCCCCTGCCATAGGCAGGGACACCTCCCACTAGAACAGGTTGCTCAAGTCCTTGTCCAACCTGGCCTTGAACACCTCCAGGGAGGTGGTGGAGCACAGAAACACAGAATGGGATCACATTCTCTGATTCTATGCTCCACAACCTCCCTGGGCAACCTGTGCCAGTGTCTCACCACCCTCATTGCAAACAACTTCTTCCTAACATCCAGTTTCAATCTCCCCTCTGCCACCTCAAACCCATTCCTCCTCATCCTCTCATTACAAGACCTTGCCAATAGTCCCTCCCCATCCCTCCTGTAGCCCCTTTCAGATACTGGAAAGCCACTCCAAGGTCTCCTGGAAGCCTTCTCCTCTCCAGGCTGCAGAGCCCAAACTCCCTCAGCCTGTCCTCAGAGCAGAGGTGCAAAGGAAAATAAGCAAGCAAGCATACTGAGAGCAGATATGCAGGGATCTGCTCTCCTAAGCAGCATACCAGAGATAAATAGGACCTCCCTCACATGCTGTCAGGTTTATGGTTTGGTATTTGATGACCTGCTGCCACCACTATCAGCTAAGTGCTGACAACAGAATTTTTATAGCAGCTCTAGACAGCTATTCCTGCTCAAAGTCAGTAAAATTCTGTCTCTGCTATTAATTCACTGCTTTGTCTCCAATTCCAGACACAATTTGTCTCACAATTCATGTTGTATGTTAGAGTGAAAGAACATTGCCCAAATTACTCTCTTCAAGAAGAGTGAGACCAACAGGGCAAGGGAAGTTCTCTTCCACCACTACTCTGTCCTAGTGAGGCCATATCTGGAGTCCTGAGTCCAGTTCTGGGTTCTCCAGCTCAAGAGAGACAGGGAACAACTGGAGGAATTCCAGTGGAGGCTACAAAGATGCTGAGGGGCCTGGAGCATTTCAGAGGAGGAAAGGCTGAGAGCCCTGGGGCTGTTGAGACTGGAGAAGAGCAGCCCCAGAGAGCAACTTCTCAATGCTCAGCAAGAGTTAAAGGGTGAGGAGCAAGAGGCTGGGGCCAGACTCTTGTCAGTGGTGCTCAGTGACAGAACAAGGGGAAACAGGCACAAACTGGAACTCAGGAGGGTCCACCTGAAGATGAGGAGAAACTTGTTTGATAGGTGCTGGAGCCCTGGAGCAGGCTGTCCAGAGAGGTTGTGGAGTCTCCTTCTCTGGAGAGATTCCAAACCCAAACCCACCTGGACACTGTGATCTTGTGCAAGCTGCTATGAGTAAGACCCTACTTTACCAGGGGGTGTGGACTGGATAAGCTCCACAGATCCCTTCCAACCCCCAGAATGCTGTGGGTTTTGGTTTTTTTCTTAATTCTCCAAAAGCAGCAGTAAGTTCTGTACCTCAGGGATATCCACAGATCTTTTCTTCAATACATCTGCTCAAATAACCACACTATTTTTTATTGTTGCTCTTTCTGTCTGAAAAATAAAAAAAGCTGCTTTCCAAAATCTCTTGGATTTATCTAAAGCAGTGAAATTCTGTCTGCATGCAGGACTGGAAAAGAGGAGATTAAGTTTGGAGTTGCCAGGAGTAGGGAGAGGGCTGCTGCTGCTTGCTTCAGCTATAGGAAAAGCCATGTGCCTAGCACTCAATTCTTCAAAATAATTGCAAATATATAACCAAATAACCAAGAAATGATAAATCTTGCTCAGGAAGCTACAACTTGAAGCTGAGCTGCTTCTAAATCACTTTTGCAAACAGCAGATCAAAACCTTCTGTGTGTTAATACTCACCAGCAGAAAGAGAGCACTGCTCAGAGTTTACATCTAGGTTATTTTGCAGTAAGTTCCTTGAAGTTCTTTTTCTGCTACAAAATAATTCATCAGTGACTGAAGGTCCTTGGGAAGGCTTTAGCTTGGGAGAATGGAGAAGATCATTGGCTGTAGAGAACTGCAGGGAAAAGGAAAATAAAGCAACATTGATGTGTGTGAACAGATTGAACAAACCTTTCTGTACAAAGGCAAGAATTACCCACATAGCTTGGCCATCTAGACAACTTCACAGCCCAGACCTCTCTCTCTGCACAATAAAGCTGCACAAACTATTGCTGAGGTGTTTAAAAATATATATAGAATCATAGAATGGTAAGGTTGGAAAGGACCTCAAGGATCAGCCAGTTCCAACCCCCTGCCATAGGCAGGGACACCTCCCACTAGTACAGGGCACTCAAGGCCTCATCCAACCTGGCCTTGAACACCTCCAGGGAGGTCGTGGAGCACATCTATGCTCCACAACCTTCCTGGACAACCTGTGCCAGTGTCTCACCACCCTCACTGCAAACAACTTCCTCCTAACATCCAGTCTAAATCTCCCCTCTAGCACTTCAAACCCATTGCCCCTTGTCCTGGCATTGCAAGACCTTGTCAATAGTCCCTCCCCAGCCTTCCTGTAGGTGCCCTTCGGATCCTGGAAGGCCACTCCAAGGTCTCCTGGAAGCCTTCTCTTCTCCAGGCTGCACAGCCCCAAAATCTCTCAGCCTGTCCTCACAGCAGAGCTGCTGCAGCCCTCTCACCATCTTGGTGGCCTCCTCTGNGGAGCTTTTCACTACCCCATACTCCAAGGTCCTGTTCCTCAGGGCTGCTCTCAGCCATTCCCCACCCAGCCTGGATTGTGCCTACCCAGGTGCAGGACCTTACACTTGGTTTTGCTGAATGTCCTGAGGTTGGCCTGGGCACAGCTCTGCAGCCTGTCCAGGTCCCTCTGGATGGATCCCTGCCCTCTAGGAAGTCAACTGTGCCACACAGCTTGGTGCCATCTGCACACTTGCTGAGGCTGCACTGACTCCTCTGCCCATGGCACTGACAAAGATATTTTACTCATCCATATTTTAATTATAGATGAGTAATAGCATAGCCAGCAGGACCAAGAAAACAATTGTTCTCCTGCACTTGGCACTGGTGAGGCCATACCTCAAATGCTGACTAGATGATAGACTGGATGTTAGGAAGAAGTTCTTTACAGTGAGGGTGGTGAGACAGTGGCACAGGTTGCCCAGGGAGGTTGTGGCTGCTCCCTCCCTGGAGGTGTTCAAGGCCAGGTTGGAGGAGGCCTTGAGTGAGCTGTGCTAGTGGGAGGTGTCCCTGCCTATGGCAGGGGGTTGGAACTGGATGATCCTTGAGCTCCTTTCCAACCTTACCATTCTAGGATTCTATGGTAAATGTTGGGGTTGGTTTTGGACTTTCACTCCAAAAAAGGACATTGAGGTGCCAGAGCAAATTCAGAGAATGACAACGAAGCTGGTGAAGGTTTGGAGAAGAAGCCTTGTGAGGAACAGCTGAAGGCACTGGGGTTCTTCAGCCTGGAGGAAGGGAGGCTGTGGGGAGACCTCATTGCTCTCTACACCACCTCAAAAGGAGTTTGGAGCTGGGTGGGGTGTGGGGGTGGGGTTGATATCTTCTTCTAAGGAACAAAAAAAAAACAACCCAGATTGAGAGGAAATGGCCTTAAGGTGCCCAGGGGAGGTTCAGGTTGGGCATCAGAAGAAAGTTCTTCACTGAAAAGGTTCTCAAAGGCTGGAAGAGGCTGCTCAGGAAGGGAGTTGAATCCCCATCCCTTGAGGTATTTCAAAGAGGCAGAGATGTGCTGCTGAGTGATAGTTTAGCATCAGCCTTGGAAGAGTTCAAGAATGTTTTGTTAATCATTATAACATATATTTTGTCACACTTTAACTTAAAAATATGTAGTTAATAGATTGCTAAGGTTAATACCTGGAATATCACACAGTATCACCAGGGTTGGAAGAGACCTCAAAACTCATCAAGTCCAACCCATTCCCACAGCCCTCCAGACCAGACCATGGCACCAAGTGCCACGTCCAAACCTGCCTTGAACACCTCCAGGGACGCTGACTCCACCACCTCCCTGGGCAGCCCATTCCAGCAGTCAGTGACTCTCTCAGGCAACAACTTTCTCCTCACCTCCAGCCTAAACTTCCCCTGGCACAGCTTGAGACTGTGTCCTCTTGTTCTGATGCTGCTTGCCTGAGAGAAGAAAGCAACCTCCTCCTGGCTACAACCACCCTTCAGGTAGCTGGAGACAGCAAGAAGGTCTCCCCTGAGCCTCCTCTTCTCCAGGCTAACCAATCCCAGCTCCCTCAGCCTCTCTCCATAGGGCTGTGCTCCAGGCCTCTCCCCAGCCTCGTTGCCCTTCTCTGGACACACTCAAGCACCTCAATGTCCTTCTTCAATGGAGGGGCCCAGAACTGGACACAGGACTCAAGGTGTGGCCTAAGCAGTGCAGAGTGCAGGGGGAGAATGAGCTCCCTGCTCCTGCTGGCCACACTCTTGCTGATGCAGGCCAGGATGCCATTGGCCTTCTTGGCCACCTGGGCACACTGCTGGCTCATGTTCAGGTGGGTGTCAATCAGCACCCCCAGATCCCTTTCTGTTTGGCTGCTCTCCAGCCACTCCCAGCCCAGCCTGTAGCTCTGCATGGGGTTGTTGTGGCCAAAGTGCAGCACCTGGCACTTGGATTTGTTGAGCTCCATCCCCTTGGACTCTGCCCATCTGTGCAGGCGGTCGAGGTCCTGCTGCAGAGCCCTTCTGCCCTCCAACCCAGCAACATCAGCCCCCTCATCAGCAGAGCTAAAACCCTCTAATTTTCAACAAAACTTTCAGGTCCCTTCCAAGACAAGAAGACTCAGAAGATGTTAGCAAGACAGAAAGAAGAGAAATTCAATCTCCAGCCCTTATCAGCGAGCATCCTCCTGAAAACAACCTTCACAACAACCTCTTAAACTACAAATCTCTTTATTCCCTCCCTCTGAGATTGCCCCTCCTTTAAAAAATGGAAAAAAAAATCCATAAAATAACCCACAGCTGGTTCCTCTCAGCAGTGAAGAGAGAAATGAAGCAGCCATTTCTCTGTATTTCCAGCCAGTGCTTTAAAAACCTTCACCAGTTCCCAAAGGGACATCTAGGCATCAAGAGCCAAGGTACACAGGCACATGGACATGGGCTGCTGGAGAACACCGCTTCCCTGCTCCTGGGTTTTGTGGGCAACAAAAATGACAGAAATTTTGCCTTTACTTACAAAAAAAAAACAAAACAAAAAAAAAACCTCACAGTCCAGTTTGCTCTTAGAGGTTTCACAAGCTCTAAGTTCAGCAGATATTGTCTTAAGGGGGCTACAAGAAAGTTGGGGAGGGATTTATGTTTTTTCAGGCTGTCAGGCAGTGATAGGAGTGGGGGAAATGGAACCAAGCTAGAAATGGGGAGATTCAGCCTGGAAGTTAGGAAGAAGTTGTTCAGCATGAGGGTGGTGAGAGCCTGGCAGGAGTTGCCCAGGGAGGTGGTGGAAGCCTGATCCCTGGAGGTGTTTAAGGCCAGGCTGGATGAGGCTGTAGAGAGCCTGATGTAGTGTGAGGTGTCCCTGGGCATGGCAGGGGGATTGGAACTGGCTGATCCTCATGATCCCTTCCAACCCTGACTGATTTTATGATTCTATGATTACTAAAATCATCCATGCAATGAGTTAAAGCCTCACCTGAAGCATTTAAAGCAAACCCACCAAAAAGCTCAAAATTTTACATAACTTCTTCCTTCCTGAAAGCCAGGATTGGAATTTTTAATTGATCTTCAGGTCTTAAAGTTTCATTTGAAATATTTCTGGACAAAAAGGTGAAAGCAGAGAATTAAAAACTTGAGGAACTTTGATACAAATAAATACAAACAGCCACAAACTTCAACACAGCCAAGCTCCCTCTAAACATGAAGAGGATCTTCTTTACTTCAACCATGGCAGAGCACTTTTGGTTATCACAGAATGGTTTGGGGTTGGAAGGGATCTTAAAAGATTCCACTTCCAAATCCCTGTCCCAGGAAATCTTCAACTAGAGCAGTACAACTCCTTTACTTTTGAGGGTGGTAGGGCACTGGAGCATTTCATAGAATCATAGAATCAAGCAGGTTGGCAGAGACCTCCAGGCTCACCCAGCCCAACCTAGCACCCAACCCCAGCCAATCAACCAGACCATGGCACTAAGTGCCCCAGCCAGGCTTTACTTCAACACCTCCAGGGATGGGCACTCCACCACCTCCCTGGGCAGCCCATTCCAATGCCAATCACTCTTGCTCTGAACAACTTCTTCCTAACATCCAGCCTGAACCTGCCCTGGCACAGCTTGAGGCTGTGTCCTCTTCTTCTGTCCCTGGCTGCCTGGCAGCAGAGCCCAACCCCAGCTGGCTCCAACCTCCCTTCAGGGAGCTGCAGAGAGCAATGAGCTCTGCCCTGAGCCTCCTCTTGTGCAGGCTGCACACCCCCAGCTCCCTCAGCCTCTCCTCACAGGGCTGTGCTCCAGGCCCCTCCCCAGCCTTGCTGCCCTTCTCTGGACACCTTCCAGCACCTCAACATCTCTCTTGAATTGAGGGGCCCAGAACTGGACACAGCACTCAAGGTGTGGCCTGAGCAGTGCTGAGCACAGGGGCACAAGAACCTCCCTGCTCCTGCTGGCCACACTGCTCCTGAGCCAGGCCAGGATGCCATTGGCTCTGCTGCCCACCTGGGCACACTGCTGCCTCATCTTCAGCTCCTCTCTCCCAGCACCCCCAGGTCCCTCTCTGCCTGGCTGCTCTCAGCCACTCTGTCCCCAGCCTGCAGCACTGCTTGGGGTTGTTGTGGCCAAAGTGTAGAACCCTGCACTTAGCCTTGTTCAATCTCATCCCATTGGCCTCTGCCCACCCATCCAGCCTGCCCAGGTCCCTCTGCAGAGCTCTCCTGCCCTCCAACAGATCTACAGCTGCTCCTAACTTGGTGTCATCTGCAAACTCACTGATGCTGGACTCAATCCCCTGGTCCAGATCATCAGTGAAGACATGGAAGAGGATTGGGCCCAGCACTGATGCCTGGGGCACACCACTGGGTGCCAGCTGCCAGCTGGCTGTGGCACCATTCACCACCACTCTCTGGGCCCAGCCCTCCAGCCAGTTCTTGACCCATATCAGATTGAATCTGTCCAAGCCAGGAGCTGCCAGCTTGGCCAGGAGCTCGCTGTAGCAGCCAGTGTCAAAGGCTTTGCTGTGATTTGTGGGGTTCCAGGTTATCACAGGATGGGTTTGGTTGGAAGCAACCTTAAAGATCATCTACTTCCAACCCTCCTGCCAATAGGACACCTTCTACTAGTGGAGGTTGTTCCATGTTGCCAATGGGTGGTTGAAAAATAATAAAAGCAGATCAATTTCAGAAGACTTAAGAAGTTAGAGCAATGTTTTCTCAACAACCCAACTTCCCATCAGTGTGTTTAAGCAAAACCCTGTGGGCAATGTGCTTTATCTACACTCTATTTTAAGCACACATTAACTTCCACCTGTTTTGCTTCCCATCTTATGTGATCAGCAAAGTCTAGAGCTGGCCTTGGACAATCCCTGCATGACACAACCATAAAAACACTCATTAAAAAAAAGGAAAAACCAAACCAAATACCAACTTTAAACATTAAGCTCATGTCATGCATGCTTCCAGCTACAGAATGACTCCAGAAGTTAATTTTTAAGCAAATTCATTCCAGAGGAATGTCAGAATTAATGATTAATTTCTTCATGGATCAGCCAACTGCCTGAATTTTATGCATGGAGTAGTTAAAAGGAGATACAAGGATAACTTTCTACACCTTCCCACCCCCCAGCTTCAGCTGCTAATTGCCCCAAGGAAATGAATCACAGAATCATTTAGGTCAAAAAAGACTTTTAAGATGATCCAGTCCAACCATTCTCTAACTCCACTGAATCAAACCATGTCCCTCAGCACCACATCTCCATGGTTTTCAAGCAACTCCAGGGATGAGGATTCAATTTCCTCCCTGAGCAGCCCTGCTGCAGTGTTTCAGAACACTTTCATGTCCAACCTACCTCACCCCTGAGGCATCTTAAGGACATTCTTGTCCTGTCCCTTGTTCCTTGGCAAAAGAGACCAACCCCCACCTGTTTCAAATCTTCTTTCAAGGAGTGTAGAGAGCAATTAGGTCTCTTCTCAGCCTCCTTTTCTCCAGGCTGAACAATCCCAGTTCATAGAATCATAGAATCCTAGAATGGTAAGGTTGGAAGGGACCTCAAGGATCATCCAGTTCCAACCCCCTGCCATAGGCAGGGACACCTCCCACTAGTACAGGTTACTCAAGGCCTCATCCAGTCTGGCCTTAAACATATCCAGGGAGGGAGCAGCCACAACCTCCCTGGGCAACCTGTTCCTTCAGCTGTTCCTCACCAGACCTATTCTCCAGACTTTTCACCAGCTTCATTGCCATTCTCTGGACCTGCTCCAGCACCTCAATGTCCTACTTGGAGTGAGGGGCCCAAAACTGAAGCTAGCATCTGAGGTGCAGCATTGCAATGCACAGTCAAAGAGGGCAATCAATGTCCTGCTCCTGCTGGCCACACTATTGCTGATCCAGGCCAGGATGCTCACGGCCTTCTTGGCCACCTGAGCACACTACTGCCTTATCTTCACCTACTGATGATGAACAAACGCAGGTCCTTTTCTGCCAGGAGGCTTCCAGTCGCTCTGCCCCAAGTCTGGTGCATTCATGAGGTTGTTGTGACAAAAGTGAAGGACCCAGCACTTAGTGAACCTCACACCAGGCTCACAGAGTCCAGATAACCAAAAAGAAACCCCAAACATAAATGAATTTATTTTTCAGAAGTTGCTTAGTTCCTGCTGCTGTTAGAAACCTGACAGAAGGAGTTCTCAGAGTCTACAGAGCTGATCCATGCAGGTACAGAGGTGCCTGCACACAAAGTATCAGTACCATCACCCACATCCCATAAATAACTATCACTTAACAAGCCTTTGAGAGCTTTCACTTCTCCCCTTGGAATACAAAATCCTTAAGGTTGGAAAAGACACTGAAGATCATCAAAAGTCCAACCATCAACTCTACCAAGCCCACCAATAAGCCATATCCCCGAGCTCCACATCTACGTGGCTTTTAAACACCTCCAGGGATGAGGACTCAACATGCCTCAGAAGAAAGGAGTCCCATGAGCAACAAGTACCTACCTGCTCCACACCCTTTGCACAAGCAGTCTTCACTCCCAGGCCATCTTCTCCATCTCCAGTGTGCTCATTTTCCCAAGGCAGTTTGGTTTTCCCTTTCCCTGCACTCAGCACTCTCCTTGGGCTTATTCCTTGATTACTGCAGGCTCCGTGTGGGCTGGAGCTCTGCAGGCAGTCATCCCTGGGGTGACAGTCACAGTAACTATGGGCGCTCTGAGTCCTGCTGCCCATCAACAGCCAGTCTGTATCTGCCCCAGGGGGCAAACAGGACCCCCTGTTACGGCCAGAGGACGGCAAGGGCACGGCATACTCTACAAAGCCTTGGTCCATCAGCTTCGGCAAGGTCTTCCTGGCCAGCCTGGCCTGCACTGCATGCACTACCCCATCGCCATTGTTCTCAAGCTCCACAGCATCCACAGCCTTGAAGAGAAGGTTGGTTTTACCCAGGCCCATGGAAGATGCCAGAACAGCAAACGCTTCCATGGCGGCATGCCGGACCCTGCGCTTGTTGTCCACCAGCGCCGGAGCCAACCCAAACGCCAGCTTGCCCAAGTCCAGCTCCTCACTTGGGAAGGTGAGGAGGGCCACGATGCAGATGTTGATCACCTCCTCACGGACTCTGGAGTTCTTGTGCTGCAGGTACTTCTTCTGCAGCAGCAAGCCCAGCACCTGCTGAGGACCTGCCGCCTTCATCAGCTGCAGGAACAGGCAGTTGTACTCCTGCCTGATGGCCACCTTGTTGTCCCCAAGGACTTTAGCAGCAGCTGACACCAGCGGTGCCAAGAAGGCCTGGACTTGGTCGCCCAGATGCAAGGCCAGCAGATGTATCACCTCCAAGGCCCCCAGCATCACCTTGAAGTTGGAGTCATCGAGCAGCGTGTACAGGAAGCTGATGAGTCCCAAGAGGCTGGAGTCAGGAATGGAGGTTACCGCAGACTGGCTGGCACTTTCGACGACCTTCTTCAACTCCTCCACGGCTTGTGTCCGGTTCTTGTAGTCCTCCTGGTCAAGTAGCCGAGCGTGCAGCTCCGGCGGCAACAGCCCGAACTTCAGGCCGCTGCTGCCGGGCTTGGAGGGGGGCGGCGATACCGTGCCCTCACCGACCACCCGGTCCTCCAACCTTCGCTGCGGGCCGGCGGGTGGCAACGGCTTGGTACAGAGCTCCTCCTCCTCCCGCTGCCCCACGGGCCAAGCCAGCCCGCGGGAGAGCTCACCTAAAGCACGGTGGGCGGCGGGCGGGGGTATGGGGACACGCAGGGAAACGGCGGCGGGAGGACGGCGGGGGCGCCCGGGCCCGTACCGCTTCCCACGCATAGGCTCCCAGGGCAGCTCCGCAGTGATATCAGCCTCACTTACCACCCTTCTGGGGTTGAGGCACGGCGGGAGCCGGCTCAGCACACGCTCGGGGCCTGCCGGTTCCTCCATAGCGGGCGGCAGCAGAGGGAAGGCGGCGGCCATCGGGCCCCGGCAACGCCGAGCGCCACAACACCGCCGTCGCCAGGGGCCGTTGCCAGGGGCCGTTGCGCATGGCGCCTGCGCGGCATCTACCTTTACAAGAAGGGCGGGGAGGGGGGGCAAGAATGGTAGGGTTGCGCCTCGCCGCTCCTCTCTTCCCACATCACTCAGAGCCCAGCACCGTACTCACCGGAATCCGCGATACAGAAAACAAGAGATGAGAGGTGGGAGCTGGCGATAGCGAGGCTGTGTCGGGCGAACGGGCTCTGCACTACCCCACGGTGTGAAGTAATGGTACCTCCCGCCCCGGGCATTGTGGGTGCGCGGCGCTGGCTGGGTGGAGCGCGGGAGGTAGCGGCGTTGGGAAGTGACGCTAGGAGGTGCGCGGCGTTGCTCCAGGAGCGGAGTCGAGCCAGGCGGTGGTACCGCGGGCCGGGCCTTGCCGCGGCCTGCGCCCACCCCTCTCCATCAGGTGAGCCCGGCCCTGCCGCAACCAGTTCACCGCGGCCGGTCCTCCGCGACCCTGAGGTTCTGTGCTGGGCCGCTTCGGTGTTGGTAGCTTGTCCGCGCCTTTGGAGCAACGCGGCGGGGACTGTTGTGTTTATGCGCCGTGTGTGGAGTGCGGGAGGGAGGGAAGAGGGAGCGGTGCGGGCCTGTGGGGTACGAGCCGACTCGAGTGCCTCGGGAGGTGGTTGTCCCGGGGAACACTGCGGTAAGTAGAACGGTGGTGGAAAAGTGTCAGCTCCGTTCTGGTGAATCCCGAGTTGCTGGTGAGGTGGCAGCCGGTAGATGGTAGAGGTGGATCCCCGTCCCGCCGGCTTCGCACGCACTGCCCGTCAGGGAGGCGAACGCGTTACGAATGTTTTTTTGAGCCGTACACCCATGAGCAGGATTCTGTACCCCTCCTCTGCACCCTTTTGCCCCTCGAAACGGGCTGGGACCGCAGCTTAACCGCAAAGGATGTGCAGAGCTTGTTTTGTTATAAACTAAGCGGTCTGCGCCTCACCCGCAGGAGTCTTGCAAATACAAGTTATTCGATGTTTGAGTTTTGATGTGCAGAAGGTGGCTTTGGTGATGGCTTTCAGAAGCGAAGTTACTTAGCGCTACCCTTTGGTGCTGCTGAGTTTGGATGTTCTCTAGGGAGCTGTAAAGGGAGACCAGTCGCTCCCTGGCTCCAGCCATTTCGCAGTCTAAATGAGGAACTGGCGAGCACTTCAGCGCTATCTTGGGACAGAAAAGTGCCTGCAGCTCTTCCTGCTGTTTTCACTTAAATGCTGTGCTCTGCATCGCTTACTGGGCATCGATGTATATTGCTTGGGCTTTGAAGAGTGAAAACATTCACTAGGCGAGCGCAGGTACTTATATTTGTGGTTAACTTCTTAATATACAGCAATTCTTGCCCTTGCTGTTCAAGTTAGGTTGGCCTGGATGATCTTGGAGGTCTCTTCCAACCTGATTGATTCTGTGATAACCTTTCATACAGGCTGAAAAGGATCTGATAGCCCAGAGCTTGAGGGCAATCATTTGTGCTTGTGTTGTGAGCACAGACGGTAGGACTAGCAGATGTTCTTCAGAGATGATTAAGGTTCCAGCTTCTGATTTCTTCTTCTACAACCCCAAAACAAACGAGACAGACAAAAAAAAACCCTAAAAACCAACACACCCAACATGCACATCTGTGGTGTGGGTGAGCATAGTGTGAGCTACAACAGTGGGCACTGCTACCAAGCTGGAACACAAAGGCTTGGTGGTTTTTTGGTTGGTTGCTTGGGTTTTGGTTTTGGGTTTTTTTTTTTCTGTGAATTGACTTTAGTGTAGCTTTTTAGAACTGTTCTTACAGGTTTTGCACCTGAACTGTTTTTTCCTTCTGTGTGGTGTTACCTTGTGGTTGAAATATGGAGTGCACCCTCAGCAAGTTTGCAGATGACACCAAGCTGTGTGGCACAGTCGACTTGCTAGAGGGCAGGGATGCCATCCAGAGGGACCTGGACAGGCTGCAGAGGTGGGCCCAGGCCAACCTCATGAAATTCAATAAGGCCAAGTGTAAGGTCCTGCACCTGGGTAGGCACAATCCCAAGCACAAATACAGGCTGGGTGGTGAATGGCTGGAGAGCAGCCCTGAGGAAAAGGACCTTGGAGTCTGGGTTGATGAAAAGCTCAACATGAGCCTGCAGTGTGCACATGCAGCCCAGACAGCCAACCGAGTCCTAGGCTGCATCAAGAGAAGCGTGGCCAGCAGGGCAAGGGAGGGGATTCTGCCACTTTACTCTGCTCTCCTCAGACCCCACCTGGAGTACTGTGTGCAGTTCTGGAACCCTCAGCACAGGAAGGACATGGAAGTGTTGGAGCGGGTCCAGAGGAGGGCCACAAAGATGATCAGAGGGCTGGAGCAGCTCTCCTATGAGGACAGGCTGAGNACTGGATGTTAGGAGGAAGTTCTTTACAGTGAGGGTGGTGAGGCACTGGCACAGGTTGCCCAGGGAGGTTGTGGATGCTCCCTCCCTGGAGGTGTTCAAGGCCAGATTGGATGAGGCCTTGAGTGAGCTGTGCTAGTGGGAGGTGTCCCTGCCTATGGCAGGGGGTTGGAACTAGATGATCCTTGAGGTCCCTTCCAACCTTACCATTCTATGATTCTATAATTTCTTTATGTGCAACCAAATTGTGAGCTGAGCACAAATGCAGGAGGCAACAAAGTGTTTGAGCTGCTGAACAGCTATTTCCCCCCCCCTCCCCCCCCATTTGCTATATAATTGTGCTGCAGAAATGTTGTTGTATCCCACCTGCTGGCCTTTTGCAGGTAGATTTCAATTCCTTTCTTCTACATATGTTTTTATTTTCCATGTAGGCCTTTAATAGAGGAGGGGTGAGCTGACAGGTCTTGTAATAGGGATAGAAAACCTCTCACCCAGCTCTAAACCTTCACTTCTGTCAGTGCTATTATCTTCTGTGTCTAAATGTGGGTAACTAATTTTCTTCTTTCACATGAAGCACTTTAAGTAGGCTCACTGCAAAGGAGATGTCAGTTAAGAAGTTACTGCTTTCTCCATCCCCTTAATAATAAGACAAAAGAAGTGAGGTCTTGGAAGTTTGTGTAATCCCTTAGCAAATTTTAAAATTAAATCAGCTTTTTAGCTCCCAAGTTGGGTGGTTGCAGTGTTCTCTGTAGAACAATGGTTGAATTTCCTCGTGGTCCAGAATTCTGACACATCTGTACCCTCCACCCTCTCACAGTCATGAAAAGAACTGAAGGAGCTTCTCCAACAGGTAGTGGTGGGCAGCAGCCTTGGAATTTTAATGATACTGAAATTAGAGCAGGTGCCTTTGAGTGCCTTTTGATGTCACGAAGCAAGCTGAAACTTTCTGGAACAATCCCAGACTGGTTTGAATGGGAAGGGACCTTCTAAGACCATCCAGTCAAACCTCCCTCCAGTCAGCAGGAATATCCACAACTAGAGCAGGTTGTTCTAGGAATGGGGCATCTCCCACCTCTCTGACCAACATGGGACAGTGTGCTGGTTTGAGGCTAATTAGAATATTTGAATAGAGAAAATTACACTCTAGGCTGTGAAAGGAAAACATCACGATGTCTACTTCACTCATAGGCTTGCTGGAGAATTGTTTGGGAACACTAACCAAAACAATGGATAAGTCAGTCTCTCTCTGGCTCTTGCTGGAACAGGAGCTGCTGGTGGGATCTAGCAGCTTCTGGGCTCTGGCTCCTCTGCTGATTAATCCTCACTAACCACTTTTCTTCTAACCCTCCTGGCTGATCCTCCTAATTTACCTTGCACGTAAGGCAAACCTTGGGGTAAGGTACAGGGGTGGGGAGAAGGTGGAAGGGTGGTTGGGAGCCCCTCCTGGGGTCTCTGATTTCTGGGAGGGGAGTTGTGTTGCTGTATTACCTTTTACTTGTATATTTCTGTAAATATTGTGTCTATAGTGTAAATATCTGCTGTACATTGTGCAAAGCTGTAAATAGAGCTTCATCATTTAACTTCCAGCCGACTGAGTGCTAGTCTGGGTCATTTTACAAAGTGTGGGGAGCGGGGGTAACTCCCAAACCTTCACAGACAGGATTTCACACTACCCTAGTGTCAGACATTTTTCCCTTCTCTCCAGTCTGAATCTCCCTCTTTTAGTTCAAACCATCATCTCTTGTCCTGCTGCAACAGGCCCTGCTCAAAAATCTGTTCCCAGCTTTCTTAGAGGCTCCATGAAGCACTGAAAGGCCACCAGAAGGTCTCCCTGGAGCCTTCTCTTTCAAACTGGCCTCACAAAGGCCTCCTATCATTGCTGTGGCTTCTTCTGTCCCCACTCCAACACGTCCCTGTCTCTGCTGAGGACTCCAGAGGTGGCCTTAGCTCTGCAGGTGGGAAGCAGCATTTGGAGGTTTTGTAGAGCAGTAGGTAGGGACAAAGTTCCTTCTAACTGCCCTTACAGGGTGCCACATAGAAATGGTAATGGGCACCAGGATGCACAACCTGTCCACCTGAGAACCCACTCCTTTCTTCACCCTGGAAAGCACCTTGCCAGCTCCTGATTTTAGAAAGTGGAGTGAGGCCCAGCTCCCTGTCTCCCTGAGCTCTGCTCTGTCTGATGGGTGAGGACTTTCCTCTAGGGATTTTCTCATGATGGAATCCACTCTGTGAGGTGCTACAAGGATCTTCTTCTGTGCTCCTCTGCCCATTCAGAGTGTAGAAACCTCATCTCCAGCACCCATTCTCCTGCCATTCAGGCTTCTATGGGTGTTTGGTTGTGGATTGTCAAATAGGCCATTAAATATCTTCTTGGAGAAACTGGCTGCTCGTGGGTGAGTAGTTGCTTTCCTGGATTGAAACTGACTGGCCCCAAAGAGTAGTGTGGAATGGAGTTAAATACAGCTGGTGTCGGGTCACAAGTGGTGGTCCCCAGGGCTCAGTGCTGGGACCAGTTCTGTTTAACATCAATGATCTGGAGGAGGGGATTGAGGCACCCTCAGTAAATTTGCAGGTGACACTACATTTGGTGTGAGTGGTGATCTGCTGCAGGGTAGGAATGCTCTGCAGAGGGATCTGGGCAGGCTGAGGTCGTTGGGATGAGGTCTAACAAAGCTGCTTGCAGCACTTGGGTCATAGCAACCTCGGGAATGCTCCAGGCATGGGGGAGAGTGGCTGGAAACTGCCTCCTGAAAAAGGACATGGGGGGTGCTGGTCAACAACTGGCAGGTTGGGAGGGGCAGGGGAGTGGTTGGGAGGGGGAGGAGATTGTGGGGGATAGTGTCCAGGAGGGCGTT
>VWZE01003479.1:182573-199074 GCA_013396675.1 Eubucco bourcierii
GCCTTCCAGGATCTGAAGGGGGCTACAGGAAGGCTGGGGAGGGACTATTGACAAGGTCTTGTAATGCCAGGACAAGGGGCAATGGGTTTGAACTGGCAGAGGGAAGATTAGAACTAGATGTTAGGAGGAAGTTGTTTGCAGTGAGGGTGGTGAGACACTGGCACAGGCTGCCCAGGGAGGTTGTGGCTGCTCCCTCCCTGGAGGTGTTCAAGGCCAGGTTGGAGGAGGCCTTGAGTGAGCTGTGCTAGTGGGAGGTGTCCCTGCCTATGGCAGGGGGTTGGAACTGGCTGATCCTTGAGGTCCCTTCCAACCTTACCATTCTATGATTTCCTCTCATTCTTTCACCTGATACTAGGGAGAAGAAACTGACTCCCACCTGACTCCAACCTCCTTTCAGGGAGGTGTACAGAGCCAGAAGGTCTCCTCTCAGACTTCTTTTCTTCAGATTAAATGAGCCTAGTTCTCTCAGCTACTCTCCAGACTCTTCAGCAGCTTTGTTGCCTTTCTCTGGACCTGGCCCTCTTGGAGTGAGCAGCCCAAAACCACACCAAGATTTGAGGAGTAGCCTCACCAATGCTAAATACAGGGGGACAGTCAGTGCCCTGGTCCTGCTGGCCATACTACTGCTGGTCCAGGCCAGGATGCTGATGGCCTTCTTAGACACCTGGGAACACACTGGATCGTGTTCACCTGCTGTCAGGCAACACCCCCAGGTCCTTTTCTGCTGAGCAGTTTACAACCATCTGCCTCAAGGCTGCTTTTGGGTTCTTAACCAGTGGCTGCCAGCTCTCCATGAGCTTCATTTTCTTGCTTGTTTCTTTGATCAGCTCCTGTTTCATGTATGCTGGACACTTTGAAACCATGTCAGTAATTAACTAAACCCTTTCAGGTGAATTGAGCAGAGTCTAAGTGTGATGAACTAAAGCCACCATACTATAACACTGAGCTGAACTGAAAGCCAACACAAATAAGCAGGGTTTGGAAAACAGATTCTTCCACTTCAGCATTCCATGGAAATTACAAACTGTATGTAAAATATGGACTTTAACCTATAAATTATACTTCCTAAATGCATGTTTTTATGTATATATAGGCACAGGCTTCCCCCTCTCCATTTCTGTCTGGTCTGACTGGCTTTGACTTCACTTTAATCTTCTTAGGCCTTTAATTTCTTACCTCAGTCACACCCCACTTCCAGAAGCTTCCCTTAATGCTCTTCTACCTTCTCTGCTGCTTGCCTGGCTTCTGCTTTCAAAGGCAAGAAAAAAAGAACAGGACAAGAGAAAGTGGCCTCAAGTTGCCCCATGGGAGGTTTAGGTTGGACATGAGGGACAATTTCTTTTTCTTGAGGCTTCTCAAGTCCTGACCCAGGCTGCCCAGGGCAGTGGTGGAGCCCCCAACCCTAGAGGAGGTTGCAAAGCTGTGTAGATGTGGTGCTGAGGGACATGGTTTAGTGGTGACCTGGCAGTGCTGGGTTAATGGTTGGGCTGGATGATCTTAAAGGTCTTTTCCAACCAAAATTATTTTGTGTTTCTATGGTTTCAGGTGTTAGCCTTGGGCTATGCATCATGCTGTAGGCTGTGAAACTCTGAGGTTGTAGCTCTTAGGAGCAGTCAACAGCATTGTCACTTTTTAAAAGCATAGAATCAGTCAGGGTTGGAAGGGACCACAAGGATCATCTAGTTCTAACCCCCTGCCATGGGCAAGGACACATCACACTGGATCAGGCTGACTGGAGCCTCATCCAGCCTGGCCTTAAACACCTCCAGGGATGAGGCTTCCATCACCTCCCTGGCAACTCCTGCCAGGCTCTCACCACTCTCATGCTGAACAACTTCTCCGTAACCTCCAGGCTGAATCTCCCCATTTCTAGCTTGGTTCCATTCCCCCCACTCCTATCACTGCCTGACAACCCAAAAAGTCCCTCCCCAACTTTCTTGTAGCCCCCTTAAGATACTGAAAGGCCACAAGAAGGTCACCTGGGAGCCTTCTCCTCTCCAGACTGAACAACCCCAACTCCCTCAGTCTCTTCTCACAGCAGAGCAGCTCCAGCCCTCTACTCATCCTTGTGAGCCTTCTCTGAGCACCTTCCAGCACCTCCACATCCCTCTTGTCCCAGGGGCTCCAGAACTGGATGCAGTACTCCAGGTGGGGTCTCAGCAGTGCAGAGTGGAGGGGAAGGAAGCTACTGTTAGCTCCTGTGAACTACTCTTTGGACTGTTGAAAGAACCAGCTTGGACATAAGAAATACTCAGATTCACAAAGTGGTTTTGGCTGGAAGGGACCTTAATGATCATCTGTTTCTATCCCCCTGTTGTTACCAGGGCACCATTCACTCACCCAAGTTGCTCAAGGCCTCCTCCAGCCTGCCCTTGAATGTCTCCACAGAGGGGGGATTTGTGAGCTCCCTGGGCAACCTGTTCTAGTATATCACCACCTTCACTGTGAAGAATTTCTTTCTAATGTCCAATCTAGATCTCCCCTGTTGCAGTTTGAAACCATTGTCCCTTGTCCTATCAGTACAAGTCCTTGTAAAAAGTCCTTCCCCACCATTCCTGTAGGGGGATTTATGTACTGGAAGCTCACTCCAAGGTCTCCCTGGAGCCTTCCTCAGGCTGAACTGCCCCAACTGTCACAGCCTGGGCCCATAGTGGGGGTTCTCCAGTCTTCTGGTCATCTTCATGGCTGCCTTTGGACCCTCTCCACCAGTTCCATATCCTTCTTGTGGATGCAGTGCTCCAGGTGGTGATCTGAGCAGAGGAACAGAATCACATCCCTCGACCTGCTGGCTGCACATCTTTTACTGCAGCCCAGGACATGATTTGGTTTGTTTTTTTGGGCTGCTCTTGATGTTGTACTCTTTGATGCTCATTGACAGAGAGCTCCAGAAGTTCAGTTTTGCTTTCCTAACCCTTGTTTATTTTTTTTTTTTCCTCTTTCAGTGTGGAAATGTACTTTCCCCAGAATGACTCCTGGATAGGGCTGGCTCCTCTCAGCATCCCTCGCTACGAGTTTGGCATCTGCGTCCTGGACCAGAAGCTCTACGTGGTGGGAGGGATTGCAACCCACGTGTGCCAGGGCATCAGCACTCGAAAACATGAGAACTCAGTGGAGTGCTGGGACCCAGACACCAACACATGGACCTCTCTGGAGAGGATGGTGGAGAGCCGGAGCACGCTGGGAGTGGTGGTTCTGGCGGGAGAGCTCTACGCCTTGGGCGGCTATGATGGGCAGTCCTACCTGAGAACTGTGGAGAAATACATCCCCAAAGTGAAGGAGTGGCAGGTGGTGGCCCCTATGAACAAAACCAGAAGTTGCTTTGCTGCAGCTGTCTTGGATGGGATGATCTATGCCATTGGTGGCTATGGTCCTGCCCACATGAACAGGTATTGGTGTGGGGAGCTTGGGGTCACGAGAGCCACGCAAAATGATTAAGGATGTTGAACATATTCCTTATGAGGAGAGCTTGAGGGAGCTGGGGCTTGTTAGCTTGGAGAGGAGGAGGCAAGAGGTGATGTGATGAATGTTTATAAATATGTAATATGAGTGGCAGGAGGCTGGAGCCAGGCTCTGCTGGGTGATGCCCAGTGACAGCACAAGGGGCATTAGGTGGAAGCTGAGGCATAGCAGGTTCCATGTGAACCTGAGGAAGAATTTTTTTCCCTGTGAGGGTGACAGAGCACTGGCACAGCTGCCCCGAGGGGTTATGGAGTCTCCCTCTGTGGAGATATTCAAGAGCTGGATCTGTTCCTGTGTGATCTGCTCTGGCAGCAGGGCTGGACCAGATGAACTTTTGAGGTCACTTCCAACCCCTGACATTCTATGAGCCAGAGATCAGCAAAAGTCCATCTGAGGCTTCTGTTGGGCAGTCAATTAAAAATTAATCTTACCTTAGTAATGTAGAGTGGGGCTGATGAGTCCTTGTTCTGCAGTGTCATTGACAACTCGACTGAGCTGGCCTGTGCCTGGGTGCCCAAGGAGGCTGCCAGCATTCTGGCCTGGATCAGCAATAGCATGGGCAACAGGACCAGGACAGACCCCACCTGGAGTACTGTATGCAGTTCTGGAACCCTCAGCACAGGAAGGCCATGGAAGTGTTGGAGCGGGTCCAGAGGAGGCCACCAAGATGCTCAGAGGACTGGAGCAGCTCTGCTGTGAGGACAGGCTGAGGGAGTTGGGGCTCTGCAGCCTGCAGAAGAGAAGGCTTCAAGGGGACCTGATAGTAGCCTTCCAGTGTCTGAAGGGGACTCCAGGAAGGCTGGGGAGGGACTATTGACAAGGTCTTGCAATGCCAGGGCAAGGGGCAATGGGTTTGAACTGGCAGAGGGGAGATTGAAAGTGGATGTCAGGAGGAAGTTGTTTGCAGTGAGGGTGGTGAGACACTGGCACAGGTTGCCCAGGGAGGTTGTGGCTGCTCCCTCCCTGGAGGTGTTCAAGGCCAGGTTGGAGGAGGCCTTGAGTGAGCTGTGCTAGTGGGAGGTGTCCCTGCCTATGGCAGGGGGTTGGAACTGGATGAACCTTGAGGTCCCTTCCAACCTTACCATTCTATGATTGTCCCACTGTGCTCAGTACTTGAAGCCACATGTTATATACTGGATTCAGTTTTGGGCCACTTACTCCAAGAGGGACATTGAAGGGATGGAGCATGTCCAGAGAGGAGCAGTGAAGCTGGTGAAGGGTCTGAGGAACAGGTTAGCTGTATGAACTGTGATTGTTCAGTCTGCAGGTTGAAAGGAGGTTAGAGCCAGGTGGGGGTTGGTCTCTTCTCCTGAGGAAAAAGTAATAGAAGCAGAGGAAATGGCCACAAATTACACCAGGGGAGGTTTAGATTGGATGTTGAGAATGCTTTCAGTGCAGAAATTTCTCCTAAAGACTGGAACAGGTTACCCAGGGAGGTGGTTGAAGCTCCATCCTGGGAGGTTCTTTGAAGCTGTGAAGATGTGGTGCTGAGGGACATAGTGTAGGACCAGACTTGGCAGATTTAGGTAATGGTTGGATTGGAGCTCAAAGACCCTCTCCAGAAAAAGTAATTCCACTCTCTTACTTGGGAAATCATCCTGTTCATAGAATCACAGAATGGTTTGGGTTGGAAGAAACCTTCAAGTCACCTAATTCCAACCCCTTGCCACAGGCAGGGACACTTCCTACCAGACCAGCTTCTTCAAGACCATATCCAACTTAGCTTTCAACACTTTCAGGCTTGGAACCTCCACAACATCTCTGGGAACCCATACCAGGGTCTCACCACTCTGATGTCTCCTAATATCTAGTCCGAAGTAGAGGCCAGTGCCAAGCAGAGTCCCTCAGGGATCAGTTCTGGGACCAGTTTTGTTCAGCATCTTTGTCAGTGCCATGGACAGAGGCATTGAGTGCAACCTGAGCAAGTTTGCTGAGCACACCAAGCTGTGTGGTGCAGCAGACAGGCTGGAGGGCAGGGATGGCATCCAGAGGGACCTGGGCAGGCTGCAGAGGTGGGCACAAGCCAACCTCACCAGGTTCAACAAGACCAAGTGCAAGGTCCTGCAGCTGGGTCGAGGCAATGCCAAGAACCAATCCAGGCTGGGCAGTGCCTGGCTGGAGAGCAGCCCTAAGGAGAGGGACTTGGGGGTGCTGGTGGAGGAGAAGCTCAACATGAGCCAGCAGTGTGCACTTGCAGCCCAGAGAGCAACCAGAGCCTGGGCTGCAGCAGAAGTGTGGGCAGCAGGGTGAGGGAGGTGATCCTGCCCCTCTGCTCCCCACTGCTGAGNTTGTCAGGTAGTGATAGGGCTGGGGGGTATGGAGCAAAGCTGAAGGTGGGAACATTTACCCTGGACATGAGGAGGAAGTTGTTCATCATGAGGATGGTGAGAGCCTGGCAGGGGTTGCCCAGGGAGGTGGTTGAGGCCCCCCCATGCCTGGAGGTGTTTAAGACCAGGCTGGATGAGGCTGTAGAGAGCCTGATGTAGTGTGAGGTGTCCCTGGGCATGGCAGGGGGGTTGGAACTGGCTGATCCTTGTGCTCCCTTCCAACCCTGACTAATTCTAAATGGGGCCTCTTCCAGTTTGAAGCAGGTATTCCTCATCCTGTCACTTCTAACATATCTTTGCATGCTCCAGCTCACAGCTGGTTTGTTTGAGTTGGTTTTAATCCTGAAGAAGGATTAAAAAGTTGCACTTGTTGATTTTAGAGGTCTTTTCCAACCAAACCAAATCTGTGGTTCTGTATCATTAGCTTTAATGTCTCAAACTCCAGTTTTAAATTACCAGGGCGTTTCACATGCTTAATCTGCACAAAATTTGGATGGAATCCTGAGCTACTCTTGGTGCTGCTTTTTATCACAACATGGGGATGTGGTTGCTGCTCTGGTGCTGGGTAGAAGTGGTCTTGCTTCACAGAATATCAGGGGTTGGAATGGAAGCAAAGAGCTCATCCAGTCCAACCCCCTGCCAGAGCAGGACCAGACAATCCAGCTCAGGGCATACAGGAACACATCCAGACAGGCCTGCAAAGGCTCCAGACAAGGAGACTCCACAACCTCTCTGGGCAGCCTGTGCCAGGGCTCTGGGAGCCTTCCAGCAAAGAAGTTGCCCCTTGTGTTGAGCTGCAAACTCCTGTGCTGCAGCTTCCATCCATTGCTCCTTGGCCTATCCCAGGCAGCAGTGAGCAGAGCCTGTCCCCCCCACTCCTGACCCCCAGCCCTCAGAGATATAGAAACGTTTCTTAAATCCTCTTCTCAGTCTTCTCCAGACTAAGCAGCCCCAGGTCCCTCAGCCTCTCCTCACCAGGCAGTGCTCAGTCCCCTCAGCATCCTCATAGCCCTCTGCTGGACTCCCTGCAGCAGATCCCTGTCCCTCTGAAACTGGGGAGCCCCAAACTGAAGGCAGTACTCAAGATGAAGTCTCAGCAGGGCAGACTAGAGGGGGAGGAGAATCTCCCTTGATCTGCTGCACACACTCTTCTGAATGCCCCCCAGGCTCTCATAGGCCCTCTTGGCCAGCAGGGCACATTGCTGTCCATGGATGTTCTCCACCAGCACTCCCAGCTCTCTCTCCACAGGGCTGCTCTCCAGCAGTCACCTCCTAACCTGTACTGCTGTGCTTTCTAATTCCTCCCCAGATGCAGGCTCACAGGGAGGTCTCCTGCCACCAGCATGCTCTTTAATTGCTAGGATCATACAATTGTTTTGGTTGAACAAGACCTGTAAGCTCAACCCCAACCATCAACCCAACACCACCTTGGCCATTAAACCATGACCCAAAGTGCCACATGCATGCATTTCTTGAACACCTCCAGGGATGCTGACTCCACCACCTCCCTGGGCAGCCTATTCCAATGCCTGACCACTCTTGCAGGGCAGAAATTGCTCCTGACATCCAACCTAAACCACCCCTGCTGCAATTTCAGGCCATTTCATCTGCTCCTATCAACTGATAGCAGGCAGAAGAGACCAAACCCCACCGAGCTCCAACTTCCTTTCAGGGAGTTGTAGAGAGCAATGAAATCTCTCCTGAACCTCATTTTCTCCAAGCTGAATGACTCCAGTTCCCTGAAAGAAATCATCAGTACTCCCTTTTCCTCATTAAAATGAGGGAACAAGCCAGCTGTCATTCCTTCCAGGAAGCAGATGAACAAGCTACAAACCCAAAGAGCCGAGCAAGGAATAAAAACCTTGCTCCAAGGCAGCGACTGCACTGACTGTTCAAGAGTGCAGCATGAACAGCATTGCTCTAGTCATTAATTGCACTTAATTTTCTACTTGATACATTTGATGAAGCAGAGGATTAGTTCCCAATTAGCAAAGTACAGCCAAGGAGCTTGCACTGGGAAAATGCAAATGATTTTTTTTTAATTACTGAAGCAAACCCAGCAATGGCTTAAATAGTTTGCTTGCTGTGGTTGTATTAAACTTAATCTGATGTTTTTCTAGCTGATTATATTTTAATTAATGAGCTGAAACAGTCAAACCACCTCTTAATGATCATCCAACTCAACTATGCAATGATTTGCAGATTTCATGGGGTTGGAAGGAGCTCTGAAAAGTCATTTTGTCCAACTCCCCTGCAGTTGGCAGGGACATATCTGGGCATGCTGGGGGACAGCGTGGCTGGAGAGCAGCCAGGCACAGAGGGACCTGGGGGTGCTGGCAGAGAGGAGCTGAAGATGAGGCAGCAGTGTGCCCAGGTGGGCAGCAGAGCCAATGGCATCCTGGCCTGGCTCAGGAGCAGGGAGGTTCTTGTGCCCCTGTGCTCAGCACTGCTCAGGCCACAGCTTGAGTGCTGTGTCCAGTTGTGGGCCCCTGAATTGAAGAGAGATGTTGAGGTGCTGGAAGGTGTCCAGAGAAGGGTAGCAAGGCTGGGGAGGGGCCTGGAGCACAGCCCTGTGAGGAGAGGCTGAGGGAGCTGGGGGTGTGCAGCCTGCACAAGAGGAGGCTCAGGGCAGAGCTCATTGCTCTCTGCAGCTCCCTGAAGGGAGGTTGGAGCCAGCTGGGGTTGGGCTCTGCTGCCAGGCATCCAGGGACAGAAGAAGAGGACACAGCCTCAAGCTGTGCCAGGGCAGGTTCAGGCTGGATGTTAGGAGGAAGTTGTTGGCAGAGAGAGTGATTGGCATTGGAATGGGCTGCCCAGGGAGGTGGTGGAGTGCCCACCCCTGGAGGTGTTGAAGCAAAGCCTGGCTGGGGCACAGGAAGGCCATGGAAGTGTTGGAGCCAGTGCAGAGGAGGCCACCAAGATGCTCAGAGGGCTGCAGCAGCTCTGCTGTGAGGACAGGCTGAGAGAGTTGGGGCTCTGCAGCCTGGAGAGGAGAAGGCTTCCAGGAGACCTTGGAGTGGCCTTGCAGGATCTGAAGGGGGCTCCAGGAAGGCTGTGGAGGGACTATTGACAAGGTCTTGTAATGCCAGGATGAGGAGGAATGGGTTTGAATTGCTAAAGGGAGCTTGAAAGTGGATGTTAGGAGGAAGTTGTTTGCAGTGAGGGTGGTGAGACCCTGGCACAGGTTGCCCAGGAGGTTGTGGAGCACAGAAGTGGATCAAAGATCACATTGTGTGCTCCACGACCTCCCTGGAGGTGTTCAAGGCCAGACTGGATGAGACCTTGAGCAGCCTGTTGCAGTGGGAGGTGTCTCTGCCTCCGGGACTGCTTGAGCGTTGAGGTTCCTTCCAACATAAACCATTCTATGATCCCATTACAAGCATGGAGCAGGAGGGAAACCAGAGAGCTGCAGGATGTGTTTGTGAAGCCATGGAAGTTCTGTATGGAAACAGAGGTGGTCAGAAAGGAGCTAACTGCTTTTGAGTTTGAAGCAGCTGCAGAAAACACCTCCTGACCTAAAGTTCTAACCTCACTGAAGTCAAGAAAATCGCAGCCTGAGGCACTTGGATTAGAAATCCACAACAGGTGTCAAACTGGGCTTTAAATAGGAGCAAGTTCTCCATCTTCTGATGGAGATCAAGGCAAAGAAAGCAGCCCAAAGCTCAAAGGACAGATCTCATTAGGAGTAATTAATCTGAGTTACAAAATGTCACTGCTGCAATGGAGAATGGAGGACAAAGAACAATACTGGGGAGGCCCTAGGAAAGCACATGGAAAATTGAGGAAGGTAGGGAAAAGAGAGGAGACATTGTTAAATGAAAAGAATAAAACGAGGAGCTTCACATTGCTAGGGTACAGGACACAGAGAATCTTCTAGTTCCAAGCCCTGTCATGGGCAGAGAGACTTCCAACTACACAAGGTCCCTCAGGGCCCCATCCAACCTGGCTTTGAACGCTGCCAGGCTTGGAACATCCACAACTTCTCTGGGCAACCTGTTCTAGTGCCTTGCCACAGTCATTGAGAAGGACTTCTTCCTTGAAGAAATGTTTCTATATCTCTGAGGGCTGGGGGTCAGGATGGGGGGGACAGGCTCTGCTCACTGCTGCCTGGGATAGGCCAAGGAGCAATGGATGGAAGCTGCAGCACAGGAGGTTGCAGCTCAACACAAAGGGCAACTTCTTTGCTGGAAGGCTCCCAGAGCCCTGGCACAGGCTGCCCAGAGAGGTTGTGGAGTCTCCTTGCCTGGAGCCTTTGCAGGCCTGTCTGGATGTGTTCCTGTGTGCCCTGAGCTACATTGTCTGGTCCTGCTCTGGCAGGGGTGTTGGACTGGATGAGCTCTTTGGGTCCCTTCCAACCCTTGACATCCTGTGATCCCTTTGGGTCTCTTCCAGCCCCTGACATCCTGTGATCCCTTTGCATCACTTCCAGCCCCTGACATCCTGTGATCCCTTTGCATCACTTCCAGCCCCTGACATCCTGTGATCCTGTGAGGGTGCTGGAGCCCTGCAGCAGCCTGCCCAGAGAGGTTGTGGAATCTCTGTCTCCGGAGAGATTCCAAACCCAACTGGACATTGTGACCCTGGGCAAGCTGCTGTGAGTGACCTTGCTTTTAGCAGGGGGGGGTTGGACCAGATGATCCCCAGAGGTCCCTTCTAATCCCCACCATGCTGGGACTGGGTGAAGTTGCAATGGCACTGCAGGGCTGACAAGCTGTGTGTTTGCCTTCACAGCATGGAGCGCTATGACCCCAGCAAGAACTCCTGGGAGGCAGTGGCCTCGATGGCTGACAAACGAATCAACTTCGGCGTTGGTGTCATGCTGGGCTTCATCTTTGTGGTGGGTGGACACAATGGCATGTCTCACTTGTCCAGCATTGAGAGATATGACCCTCACCAGAACCAGTGGACTGTGTGTCGACCCATGAAGGAGCCCAGAACAGGTAGGCATGTGAAAAGATCTCAGCAGGTCTCTCTGGTGTCCTCTCTCAGCAGCAAACTGCTGTGTAGTGTGGTAAAAGGCACAGCAGAGCTGCACTGAGATTCCTCTGGGCATGGTTTGAACTGGCAGAGGGGAGATTGAAAGTGGATGTTAGGAGGAAGTTGTTTGCAGTGAGGGTGGTGAGACACTGGCACAGGTTGCCCAGGGAGGTTGTGGCTGCTCCCTCCCTGGAGGTGTTCAAGGCCAGGTTGGAGGAGGCCTTGAGTGAGCTGTGCTAGTGGGAGGTGTCCCTGCCTATGGCAGGGGGTTGGAACTGGCTGAGCCTTGAGGTCCCTTCCAACCTTAGCATTCTATGACTATCAGTCATCTCTGGCAAAAAAAGCCAGTATTGGTTAATTTTTAATTAACAGCTCAGTAAAGTCTGAGCTGCAGCAGGAATAAGCATTTCTTTTCTCCCTTCTTTTTTTCCTGATCTGAGTGAGTTTCAACATTTCTGTGGTCACTGTTCTATTGTATTGTGTTTTAATTTACACTCTTAGAATGGTTTGTAAGATCAGCTAGTTCCAAGCCATGGGCAGGGACAACTCCAACTAGATCAGGTTGCCCAAGGCCTCTTCCAGCCTCACCTTGAACATCTCCAGGGAGGGGTTTTAGTGTCTCACCACCCTCACTGTAAACAATTTGTCTTTCACATTGATTTGACATCTCTCTTTGAGACTTGAGAGCTCCTCTCAGGGAGTGTAGGGACAGAAAGATGTTGTATTGTCACAGCAGAGGATGTTAATACAATTGGAAAAGGAGTCTAGGACATGAATGGAGACGTTCATGTGCCCCTATTTACTTTAAAGATAGTCCAGAAGTCTTATAAGAAGCAGCTGAAGGAATTGGGCTCATTTAGCCTGGAGAAGATGAGGCTGAGGAAGATATCTACAACTCCCTAAAAGGAAATTGGAGCAAGGTAGGGGTTGGCCTCTTCAGGTAATAGAACAAGAAAGTCTGAAATTGTGCCAGGGGAGGTTTAGGTTGGATGTGAGGGAAAATGTTTTTTCCTGCAAGAGTGGTGGGGCACTGGAACAGGAAGGTGGTGAAGTCACCATCCCTGAAGATGTTCAGGGAATGTATGGACATGGAACTGCAGCTGTGGTGGTGTCAGGTTGGACTCAATAACCTGAGAGGTCTTGTGAAGGTTTGGGAGTTCCCTGCCCCTCCCCACTTTGTGAAATGACCCAGACTAGAACTCAGCCAGCTGGAAGTGAAGGATTGAAGCTCTATTTACAGCTCAGCACAATGTACAAGCAGAGATAGACACNTGGCAGAGGGGAGATTTAGACTGGATGTTAGGAGGAAGTTCTTTACAGTGAGGGTGGTGAGGCACTGGAACAGGTTGCCCAGGGAGGTTGTGGCTGCTCCCTCCCTGGATGTGTTCAAGGCCAGATTGGATGAGGCCTTGAGTAACCTGTACTAGTGGGAGGTGTCCCTGCCTATGGCAGGGGGTTGGAACTGGATGATCCTTGAGGTCCCTTCCAACCTTACCATTCTATGATTCTATGATTCTATGACTGCCCCAGACACTGTGCTGCCAGAGAGAGACAAACAGAGAATGCCTCATCTATGTTTATATTCTTTTCCCAAAACAAATCTCAGCAAGCCTAGGAGTGAAGCAGACATCACCACATTTTCTTTTCACAGCCTATAGTGTAATTTTCTCTATTGAAATATTCTAATTAGCCTCAAACCAGCACAGGTCTTTTCCAGCTCAAGCAGTTCTATGAAAATAGAGAGGCTGTGAGGACTTACCTGTTGAGCCTGCAGGCAGAGAAGCCACGGTTCAATCAGGAGCAAAGCTACTACTGATTTCCAGAGTTGATGATGATGGAAGGACAGGAAGGACGTGGAAGTGTTGGAGCCAGTCCAGAGGAGACCACAAGGATGATCAGAGGGCTGCAGCAGCTCTGCTGTGAGAACAGGCTGAGAGAGTTGGGGTTCTGCAGCCTGGAGAAGAGAAGGCTTCCAGGAGACCTGATAGTAGCCTTCCAGTATCTGAAGGGGGCTCCAGGAAGGCTGGGGAGGGACTATTGACAAGGTCTTGGAATGCCAGGACAAGGGGNTCAGGTTTGGTTTTCTTTTTTTGTTGTTTTTTTGGTTTTTTTTTTTTCTTCCCCACCAGGTGTTGGTGCAGCTGTCATTGACAACTACCTTTACGTGGTCGGAGGCCATTCAGGCTCATCCTACCTCAACACTGTCCAGAAGTACGACCCCATCTCAGACACCTGGCTGGACTCTGCTGGGATGATGTACTGTCGATGCAATTTTGGCTTGACTGCACTTTGATGGCAAGCAGGACTTGAATGGACATGACCACAAAGGTGGAACTTAAGTCTGCTTGCAAGTCAACCCTGCTGGTTGAGATCCACGAGCGGCGTTTTCTGAAGCTGGACCAACGTGGTGAAGTTGGGGCTGGAAGGAAGAAGAATTTGGCTGCTTCTGGGGGTTGGCTTTTAGTAACAGGGCCAGAAGGAATGGAAAACTTAGTCCCAACTGGGTCAGTTAGCATCCTGATAAGGGGGGGAGAGGGTGTGAATCTGAGAGTACTGGGATATATCTAACCCCTTCACCTAAGAGGTTTCTCTTCCCCCTGCCTCCTTTGAACCATGGAGTTTACCATGCTTGGAGTGTGTGGATGCCTGATGTGACTGGAGACCTTGCTGAGACTTGGCTGGTTGTGTCTTGAGGTTCAGAAAACGTCAGTGCTTTCATCATTTTGGTTGATATTTTGTTTTTTTTAATTGAACAGTAACTAAAGGGCTGCCTTGTTTCTGTCTCTCAAGGCTTGTAAATAATAAAACACCACGGTTTGTTGCCTGCACGCTCTCCTTTGGTACCTGCCTGTGGGTAGGAGGGCTGGGATGGTAATTAGTTAACTATTTAAATGGATTTGCAAGGCAAATTTGTTGATGCTTCATGATGTTCTTGGTTTTTTGGTTGTTTTTATTATTTGGTGAGATGAAATCTCATTTTGAACTCCCCTGGTGTTTCCTGTGTGGTGGAGTCTTCTTTCCTGGAGGTGTTCAAGAAACACATGAGCATAGCACTTTGGGGATATGGTTTAGTGGCCATGGTGGTCTTAGGATAGTGGTTGAAGTCAATGGTCTTGGAGATCTTTTCCAAACCAAATAATTTTGTGATTCTTTTGGTGGGTGAGTGCTAACCAAATAATTTTGTGATTCTTTTGGTGGGTGAGTGCTAACCAAATAATTTTGTGATTCTTTTGGTGGGTGAGTGCTAAATGACTTGAACTTTCCTGCCATGCTGTGTGTTTTCAGTACAAAAATGACATCAGGAGGTGCCACAGCAGCATAAAATTGGCTCACTGAAAAGAAACCATCCCAACCCTCTCCCAAACCTGCTTGTGTCCATACTCCTTTCTTCAGAGTATGTTTGGTGGTCTCCTCAGCATGTTCAGGTCTCCAAATGGTGCTAAATGTAGGCCTTGATGATGAGGTTGGCACAGGTTTTAGTGCAGTTTGCACGGAGCATGATTGGACTGTCCCAGTTCTCTGCTTGATGCACCTGTGCCTATGGAAGCTGTCGAGAACAACAGGGTGTGCTGAGCTCCAGAGCTGTGACATCATTTTCTGTTCCAGATCATCTGCATTTTGTTTTTCTTTTGTTCACCTTTTCACAAATGCATAAACAGGGAGAGAATGGTGAGATTCCCCTCTTGGCTTCTTCAGTCTTGAAGCTGCAGCGACTGAAAAGTGTGGAGTGGACTCGCTTGTCCCCAGTCTGTAACAGAGTAGAGCATTTTAGTTCCTGCCAGTAACCAGAATCTCAAGAGAGAACACTGGGATGGCCCTAAAATTAGTGACAATCTGGGCAGATAAACTTTATTTATCTGGTTGAAAAGTGATGAGTGAATAGATAGGAGCTGTAGCTGATTTAGGATGATGTTTGCTTTGCCTTTGAACCAGGAATCGCGTTCGGCTCGGATTTCTGTGTTGCTGTCTATGTCTGTTGCCAGGTACTGGAGAACCTTTCTGCCTCCAGAGTTGTTTTTCCCTTCAAATGTTAAATTACTGTTTGTTTCTGTGTTTTACCATGTTAAATCCCTGTTTGTTTCTCCTTGTTAAATCCCTGTTTGTTTCTCTTTGTTAAATCCCTCTGTGCTTCCCTTGGTTTCAACAGGTTAAATCCCTGGGGCATCCTCCTGGTTTTAACGAGTTAAATCCCTGGGGCCTCCCCTTTTTTTTTTTTCACACTGTAACTGCCTTGCTTTTTACCCCCATAGAAGATTTCTTTTTGAAGGTGCAATAATAGATGAAATAGTTGCTTTAAAAGCCATTTCTCCACGAGGATGCTGAGCAGAGGGGTTGGGTTGTACCTGATTCATACCAACCAGGCAAGCAGTGGACATCATCTTCCATATGCTGATGTTGATTCTAAACAGGGTGGGAAATGGGAGTGGAAAACAGGATTCCCAGAGGGGTGCTTGCACAGATGGTAAAATCATAGAATCATAGAGTGGTAAGGTTGGAAGGGACCTCAAGAATCAGCCAGTTCCAACCCCCTGCCATAGGCAGGGACACCTCCCACTAGCACAGGTCACTCAAGGCCTCATTCAGCCTGACCTTGAACACCTCCAGGGAGGGAGCAGCCACAACCTCCCTGGGCAACCTGTGCCAGTGTCTCACCACCCTCACTGCAAACAACTTCCTCCTAACATCCACTTTCAATCTCCCCTCTGCCACTTCAAACCCACTGCCCCTTGTCCTGGCATTCCAAGACCTTGTCAGTAGTCCCTCCCCAGCCTTCCTGGAGCCCCCTTCAGATCCTGCAAGGCCACTCCAAGTTCTCCTGGAAGCCTTCTCTTCTGCAGACTCCAGAGTCCAAACTCTCTCTGTCTGTCCTCATAGGAGAGCTGCTGGCAGAATGAAGCAGGACTTTGAAAGCAAACTAAATGGATTTCAGCCTTTTCCCTGCAGTTTGACCCATTAAGGATCCCAGTTTGATAGCAATAAGCCTAATTTCATGATTTCAGTAACTCTGTGCTCCACAACCTCCCTGGGCAACCAGTGCCAGTGTCTCACCACCCTCACTGCACACAACTTCTTACCTACATCAGAATTCCACAATTCCTACACATGCTCTGGTTGAGTACATTAGGGAACATCCTTTTCAGTTGGTACAGAGTGAGACAAAGTACACAAATCTTTATGTCTTAACCAGAACAACCACACTTGGAGGTTGGTAATGGTTCTTCAGTGGGGACTGGAGGAGGATTCAATGAGCTTTAAAGGTCCCTTCCAACTAAAAATGTTCATTTTTGAAAGGCAAAAAACACTGCAAATTGCCAAGTATTTTGAAGTCTTTTTTTTTTTTTCCATTATTAACCTGGACTGTGGCAAATTAGTTCAGGGATTGACCCCATGTTGTGTGATAAAGCTCAGACAGCATCACAAAACTATTCTTAGTGTCTGAAGAATGGGACAATGCCTCCTTGAACCATGCTGCTGTTGTCAGGTGAGCTGATTAGATGCATCCATCCATGGCTCAGCCTAGGGATTGTGTCAGTGAAAGTCTTCATGTTGTGTTCTGGGTACTTGTCCTCCTCACCAAGTGCTTGGTTGTGGCAAGATCAGAAATAACAATCCCTTGAAACGTGTGTTTGGAGGCATGTGCCCCTATGGCCGCGTCTCGGAGAGGGCTGCCCCTATGGCCGCGTCTCGGAGAGGGGTGCCCCTATGGCCACGTCTCGGAGAGGGCTGCCCCTATGGCC
>VWZE01003481.1:1746-17979 GCA_013396675.1 Eubucco bourcierii
AGCCTTCCAGTATCTGAAGGGGGCCTACAGGAAGGCTGGGGAGGGATTATTGACAAGGTCTTGCAACGACAGGACAAGGGGCAATGGGTTTAAACTGGCAGAGGGAAGATTTAGACTGGATGTTAGGAGGAAGTTCTTTCCAGTGAGGGTGGTGAGGCACTGGAACAGGTTGCGCAGGGAGGTTGTGGCTGCTCCCTCCCTGGAGTTGTTCAAGTCCAGGTTGGACGAGGCCTTGAGTGACCTGTACTAGTGGGAGGTGTCCCTGCCTATGGCAGGGGGTTGGAACTAGATGATCCTTGAGGTTCCTTCCAACCTTACCATTCTGTGATTCTATAATTCTATATAGCCTGTTGTCTTTGAAATATCCTTCACTTCTGGGATGAAGCAATTCTTCAATAGTGCAGAGGTAGAACTGGACACTTTATGGCTTTTTTTCCTCGTTTACTTAAACAAGAGAAAGTTGGAAGATAAGCAGGGAATTTCTGCCTTAGTATTTTGGGAATTCCAATCATTCACTCTGCCGTTTGAAGTCATCAATTAGGGGACACGAATAAGTATAACTGATTCTTTATGGCTTGTGTGATACGCACACTTCTTCACCACTAACTCTTCATGCTTGTGCACTGCAGTTATCTAGGCAATGGAAGCTTGACAGGTTGGAGCCAGGTCTGTTACTGACTGATCAAGGCTTCATCACTTTCCTGTAAAACTGCACCTGGCAATACGCCATTCAGAGACAACGGACACCTAACTTAGGCCATCCCTCATGCAGGACTTTCCTAGTTAAGACCCATCCTGGATCTGATGTACTTTATTGCAAGCCCCATTCTCACATAGCTAACCCATCCACTGTGAAGGTTTGGGAGTTCCCCACCCCCCCACACTTTGTAAAATGACCCAGACTAGAACTCAGCCGGCTGGAAGTTAAGAGATGAAGCTCTATTTACAGCTCAGCACAATGTACAAGCAGATATATACACAATATACAGCATATTTACAGAAATATACAAGTAAAAGGTAATACAGAAACACAACTCCCCTCCCAGAAATCAGAGACCCCCAGGAGGGGCTCCCAACCACCCCTCCACCTTCTCCCCACCCCTGTACCTTACTCCAAGGTTTGCCTTACGCGCAAGGTAAATTAGGAGGATCAGCCAGAAGGGTTAGAAGAAAACTTGAGTCACTGAGCTAGAAGGGGGCTTTCAGGTCAGCAAAGACATGCTTACATAATTGTCAATAGGAGATATTATCCTACTCTTGAATGCAAGCAAACTGTACTGCCCCATAGCAGGGCAACTGGCAAGGACTTAGACACAAAAGACTGCTCCTACATTACAGCACTCTGTAAGAAAGGACCACAAACATAAATGTATAGCTTGGTCTTTCCTACCAAGGCCAGTGCTCAAAATGCCAACAAGGAAATCTACAGAGTCTATTCTGTCTTACTGGGATTACTCTGTCTTAACTGGGTCTCCTCAAAGACTAGTTGGTTCAAATGTCCACAGAAGTCTTTTTTGAGATATTGTATGTGGCAGGCTACTGTAAAGTGTTTGGACTCAATGATCTTAAGTCTTTCCCAAACAAAATTATTTTATTATTCTACAGAGTCAGGAAACAAATATAGGAAATATTCTTCCCAAGGCCTGCAAGGCAACTAAAAGGCATGTGACTCTTAGTCCAGCAATTGTTTACAGTGGTGGACAAAACTCAAGGTTATTAGTCTGCTGAGCCCTGCAGTTTTGGGTATCCAGTCCAGATTAAGGGTTGGTGATCCATACACTTGCTCAAGTATGTACACTACCAGACAGTCAAAAACGCGTGTGGGCAGGATTAGGGACACTGTGCAGGACAACCCCAAAAATACCAGAGAGCTAAAGAACAGGTTCAAGCTGCTGAGTGCTTCTATAGGCCCTTGACCAATTACTGGTATGTTGGCCAGCCCAGAACCTGAGGCCAGTGTCAGACCATTCTCCACAGGCTACACAGGTGATGACCACATGAATGCCTCACCTAAAGTAATTTGTTATGCTTAGCTATCAGTTGTGTATGTTAGACAGTAAATACTCACTTTGTGATCTTCATTTTTGTGCATTCTTCATATAGACCACCTGTGATCATAGTAAGGTTGCCCAAAGCAACCCAAAGAGGCACAGTAAGAACAGTGTGGGAGAACAAGTAGTCAGCAGTCAACAGGCTCTCTTGATCCAGTCTTTGTGACTGGTGTTTTTAAGTGCAGATGCTTGGATTTGGACATATCTGGCATGTTTGCACTGTTGTCACCTGCTAGGTTTTCTCTCCAGATTATTTGACACAATTTACAGAAGAACAAGGAGCATGCAGTTGACATTGAGCTATGCCAACCCTCCACCTCCTGTGGTAGTCACAAAATGCAGGGGAAATATTCCCATAACTGGTTTATCCCAGATCGTATGTTAGAGATTGGGTAGATGGTCCAGTTTCCACCCATTTGTGCTGTTAATATGACAAAGAAAACAAACAAAGCTGCCCAAATGAAACTGTCAAAGACTCCCCATGACACAGAAGCTTTCTTAGGTGACAACAAGCTGGCACAGCCACCTTTCTGCCAGCCTACTAAATTCAGTATAATGAGCAAGCAAGGGAGAGGATAAGTCAGTTTGTGTAGTGTGCTGGCACATCCTTGGCAGAGGCAGCATTTGGAGGCACTGAAAATGAACACACTGTCCCATTAGAAGCACTTGACTTGCTGGCTCGTGTTCCTGCACAGTCCTTTGTGGGTACAGCTGAGCACAGGCATTCAGGGTAGCACCCAGCCCTGCTCTAAATCACCTCCTGATAGGACCCTGCCATTGCCCACATTAAGATGTGATGAAAGCAGGATGGTGTGAATCCCCTTGTTAACACCTCTCTTGATCCACTCTAGGTTTTGCTGAGCTCCCTGAAACTGAGAGCAGAAAGGAGCTTTATGTTATGTCTGTTTGCCCTACGTTCTGCTGAGCTGAGAAGGATCCCAAAGCAAAGCTGGAAACCAAATCCCATCATTCAGATAACCATGCCCCCCATAATATAAGCATATCCCTAGCTCAGGTGCAACAAAGCCTTCTTCTCTCCCTCATTTTCCAGGATCTGTTTCATCCACTATTGCTGCCTTCTCTCCTCTCCTCCTTCCACTGAGCAGCTGCCAAGGGCATTTTCTATGCAGCTTGGCCCTTAACGTTTTGCCCTAAGCAAGAAGCCAGGACTCCAGCTGCCTACCTCCACTGCAGCTGGATGCGTATAGAGAGCTTCAGATTCCCAACACTGAGATAAGCCAAGATAGAAATGCTGGAAATATACTCAAACTGAGGCTTATATCTGGGTCACATAGCTGCCAAAACCACCCCCGTTCTGCAGGAACGGCTATTGAATTTGCTTCTAGAAGGAAAAAGACAGTAACATGCCAAGTGACACTAATTGTTAGGCAGCACCGAGCAAGTATAATGCGCCTCTGCAAATTACCTGGGAACATTATTTTCCCCTGTTTTGTAATGCATTTCGAGGGAGGAATGGGGAAGTTGATCAAGGCAAATGTGTAATCCATGGAAATGTATGAAAAGGTGTAGCACTTCCAAGGGAGCAATTTTAACAGAAAAATATTACCTGTGGGCTAGACGTTTGTGGGGAAAATATTAATACAGTCTTAGAGATTTGAGGAGGACAAAATCCCTCAAAATCCCACAAACCATCATCAATTTTTATGTCAATGCCATCAACTCATCACAGGCAAAAACCTCACTTTCCTTTTGCAGTACTTTCATCACTGATTAGGAGCTGGTATTGGGAGAAAGCAAGCTGCCACTTTGGAAATGGTGATAAAGCAGAGACAATTCAAGAGTACTATTTCTTTCTTTAAGCCACACACGTGAACTTATTTACATCATCACTTGTTTAGAAAAGAGACATCAACCTACCAAACATCAGATGGGCAGAGTCCAAGGGGATGGCATTCAATAAGTCCAAGTGCCAGGTGCTGTACTTTGGCCACAACAACCCCATGCAGAGCTACAGGATGGGGTCGGAGTGGTTGGAGAGCAGCCAAACAGAAAGGGATCTGAGAGTGCTGATTGACACCCACCTGAACATGAGCCAGCAGTGTGCCCAGCTGGCCAAGAAAACCAATGGCATCCTGGCCTGCGTCAGGAATAGTGTGGGCAGCAGGAGCAGGGAGGTCATTCTCCCCCTGGACTCTGCACTGGTTAGGCCACACCTTGAGTACTGTGTCCAGTTCTGGGCCCCTCAATTTAAGAAGGGCATTGAGGTGCTTGAGCATGTCCAGAGAAGGGCAACGAGGTTGGTGAGAGGCCTTGAGCACAAGCCCTATGAAGAGAGGCTGAGGGAGCTGGGATTGTTTAGCCTGGAGAAGAGGAGGCTCAGGGGAGACCTTATTGCTGTCTACAACTACCTGAAGGGTGGTTGTAGCCAGGGGGAGGTTACCTTCTTCTCTCAGGCAACCAGCACCAGAACAAGAGGACACAGTCTCAAGCTGCACCAGGGGAAGTTAGTTTAGGCTGGAGGTGAGGAGAAAGTTCTTCACTGAGAGAGTCATTGGCTACTGGAATGGGCTGCCCAGGGAGGTGGTGGAGTCAGCGTCCCTGGAGGTGTTCAAGGTGGGTTTGGACGTGGCACTTGGTGCCATGGTCTGGTCTTGAGGTCTGTGGTGATGGGTTGGACTTGATGATCTTTGAGGTCTCTTCCAACTTTGGTGATACCGTAATACCAAAAAACTCAGGTTTGCTCTGGATTGGCTTAACATGGTGGGTATATAAAAGATGCTATAAAATATTGCTGAATATGCTACTACTGCTGTCCATCAGAAAAGCTCCGATGGAGGATTATTTCAGCAACCATGTCAGACTGGCAAATTGAGTGCCAGTAGGTTCTGTCTGTGTCCTTTTTATCAAGTCGTGATATAAGTCATTTCACTCCTGCATCTGTTCCTTTCCCAAATTAAGCAGTACCAGTATGCAACCAGGAAGAATCCAGATGACTACTCAGGAACAAAAGAGATGTTAACACAAATACATGTGCAGAACTTAGTGATTAATTCATCTCCTTTGTTTCTCTAGTTGGAGAATAGAGAGGAAGAGACAGTGGCGGAGTAATTATACTGAACTGCACCAACAGAGTTTTACAGTCCTGAATTCATGAGTTCTTTTCAAGTTTGTAGATCACCATCTGGGAGATGCTTCTTAGATACAGAGCAGAACTATTTGAAGACAGGAATACATGACACAGCAGCTGAAGAGTGGTATTCTCAGCACGTTTGTGCTCACTTGTGCTTTTCAGTCCTTTTTTAGAAAGTTGTATGTGTAAGTTGCAATGGCTGTGGAACACTATGTATGGAGAGAGGCTGTGAAGCACAGCTTGCTGGGTAACGCCACACACCCATAGAATCATAGAATCATAGAATGGTAAGGTTGGAAGGGACCTCAAGGATCATCTAGTTCCAACCCCCTGCCATAGGCAGAGACACCTCCCACTAGCACAGGTTACTCAATGCCTCATCATCCTGGCTGCTGGGCAATACAAATTTGCTGCAGATGTGTGTGGTTGCACCAAGGTTTGGGTTGGGGTCTACCATTGACTCTTTTTTCCCAGGCAAAATGACTTCTGAGAAGGCATTTAGGGTATTTTGAAACCTGTGACTTAAACACACACAGCTGCTAAGTCCAGTAGAGTCAGTGGGAGACTGACTGTGACAAGGATAAAATTCCATCTTGGGAAGGCCTACATAAAAATTTCACCTTACCTATTTCGTATTTTCATTGGATGAGACTTGTTTAAAGTCTCCAAGGTTTCATGACCCTTAACAAGAAAAAAAGAGGGAAGAAGGATGCCAGATGAAAGCAACACATGATTATTTGGGATCTCTATTGGCCCCTGATCATGTCTGGTTCTGGTATCAGGAACTTGAGGTAGCTTCTGAAGGAGCAGTGGTAGCAGAGCAGCAAGCACTGATACTCTTCAGTGTGATGATTAGCTACCTCAAATCCAATTGCTTTCATGCTGTAAAGTAAATAATGATTTTCAGTATTTTAACCAGGGAATTCGTGTGTTGTGATATTTATGTTTTCTTCACATTTATTTACTGTTTTCCTAAGTGGGAGGGGAAAAAAAATTAAAAAAGAAGAGGAAATAAAGAGAAATAGCAGTGGTACAGCTTCAAATCTCTTACAGACACATGCAGAAATAATTAGGAAAAAGTCAAGTCTACCTTCTGGAGTTGACACCTATTCAAAACATATGTAAAGCTATCTAGATATCTGGGTCTAGAGGGCATTGAAGGGAAACAATGGACAGAGTTAATGAGCCAGCACATGTGAATTCTAGCCCCTGTAAGATTCACTGCAGTAATCTCCAAATGTGATGGTGGCTTTGTTTTCCAATTTGGGTTTGAAGAAGTGCAGAATGCTGAATGCTGCTGTCAGAACTGGATGACACTTGACAAGAGCATGAAATAATTTTATTCTTGGGTAAGTCTGACAAATGATTTAGCCTGGGCAATTTAACAAGGCCATAAGAGATTGGAATCACTAGGGAATGATTTCATGGCCAATGGGCTAGAGACAGCTCTCTTTTTTTCTCTCTAAGCTGTGGGTCATTATGGATGTATGACAAAATATGTTCCAGGACTTTGAAGATTTGAGAAGCCTTAAGTTGAAATAGCAGCAGCAGCTGCTCATACCACTGACAAGGAAGACCCTTTTACAGGCAAACTAAAGAATGCTATTAAAAGATGTATTTTCCCTCTGTTTTAAATGTATTTGGTACACTCCTGCATTGTTTCCAGCCTTAGCTGGGATTTTAAATTTCATTGAATATTTACATAGATATTCTGCTTTGTAAAAATGCTTTCTAAAAGCTTTTCCCAAGCTTGTTTTCAGTACAACTAACAGAAACAACTTTTAAAAGCAATAACCACTTGGCAGTAACATTTCTAAGAAACACTTCCCTTTCCTTATCCCTGTGCTGTTCAAGTAGCAATAACTGCAACTGTGAGGAGAAACAGAGCCTCAGGGGACCTTATGTTGCTACTGAGAGGCATTTTCTGTATGTAAATTTAGGAGGTCATCACATGGCAGATTTTACATCTGTTACTTATTGACTGTTCTCACATGGCTCCTCTAGAGCGGGTGCCCAATCCAGTACTGGTACAGCAGAACACAGAAGGCTTCTCCCATTCAAGCAGGCAAATGTTTGGTTTTGCCTGAATTCACTTTGTCTCTTTGCACATCTCATCCTTCTTTATCCTGCTTTTTGCTAACTGCCGCTTCAATTAACTAATCTTCTATTTTCTGCTGCTACAGCAAATACTTCCTCAACCATGTCCAAAGCAGAGAATGTTGGAATATTTTGCTGAATCAGGAATTCTTTGCATAGAAATATGCCAGTGTGTGTACAGACAAGGGACTTGGATGGGGAATGTTCTTTAGTACCACACAGACTGTTTAACCTTTTGCTTTGGGCCAACAGAGTCCTTGTTTGTTATAATTAATGTAGTTAGTTCTTCTCTCACAACTAAACATACTTGCCACAACAGAAGTCAACATATATGTGGTATTGTACTATTTTTTCTGGTTATTATAATGGCTGAAAAAAAAATGCTTATAGTTCTAAGGGTGTCAGTTTTGTCCAGATGAAAAGTACAAATCACAATTTAAAATTCCATATCATAGAGAGCTTCAAAAAATGGTGGAGGGAATGATGATTCTCACAAAGATTTAGCTTAAGGGAGGACAACTTTTCCCTTACCAACTGCTGAAAAGGACTACAAAATATGTTTTACAATAAAATAAATAAGCAGTTTGAGTCTAGATCCTGATACATGGTTCAAACATGGGAATTTTTCCATGGGAGCAACTCAATATTAATTCTACAAAGAGCAACAAGCTTTAAGATACACATCTTAATATATTTTTGTGCTCTTTCTTCATATGTTACTGATTATAATAGCCAGGCCACTGGTACTGGTCATTATGTAAGCAAACAAAATATCCACAGGAAGCATTTGCAAATGCTGACTCTGAAGCTTTGAAAAGACTGTTACCTTCTTTCTGTCAGGTATACAGGCAAGTGGAAGACGTGTCTAGGATATCTTTCCAGCAAAAGGTAATTACCACATTGTTGTGGTAGGCCTAAGCAGGCCAAAATAGGCTTATACATGTCCTTGCCCTGGCATTTCTGCTCTCCCTCCTTCTCTTTTCAAAGAATAGAATCCATCAGGTTGGAAGAGACATCCAAGCTCATCCAGCCCAAACTATCACCCAGCCCTATCCAATCAACTAGACCATGGAACTAAGTGCCTCATCCAGTCTTTTCTTGAATACCTCCAGGGATGACAACTCCACCACCTCCCTGGGCAGCTCATTCCAATGCCAATCACTCTCTCTGTCAAGAACTTCCTCCTCATATCCAGCCTAGACCTCCCTTGCCACAACTTGAGACTCTGTCCTCTCATTCCGTTGCTGGTTGTGTGGGAGAAGAGACTGACCCCCACCTGGCTATAACCTCCCTTCAAGTGGTTGTAGAGAGCAATAAGGTCTCCCTTGAACCTCTTCTTCTCCAGGCTAAACAACCCCAGCTGCCTTGGCCTTTCCTCACAGGGCTGTGCTTCATACCCCTCACCAGCTTCATCACCCTTCTCTGGACACATTCCAGTACCTCAATATGTCTCTTGAATTGAGGGGTCCAGAACTGGGCACAGGACTCGAGGTGTGGCCTGACCAGTGCTGAGTACAGGGGAAAAATAACCACCCTTGTCCTGCTGGCCACACTGTTCCTAATCCAGGCCNAACCCCCCTTGTCCTGCTGGCCACACTGTTCCTAATCCAGGCCAGGATGCCATTGGCTCTCCCGGCCACCTGAGCACACTGCTGGCTCATCTTCAGCTACTATCTACCAGCACCCCCGGGTCCCTTTCTGCCTGGCTGCTCTCCGGCCACTCTGTCTCCAGCCTATAGCACCACTTGGGCTTGTTAGGGCCAAAGTGCAGAACCCTGCACTCAGCCTTGTTAAATCTCACCTCATTGGCCTCTGCCCACCCATCCAGCTTGTCCAAGTCCCTCTCTGCATAGCCCTCCTACTCTCCAACAGATTGATACCTGCTCCTAACTTGGTGTCATCTGCAAACTTGCTGAAGATGGACTCGATCCCCTGGTCCAGATCACCATTAAAGATATTGAACAGCACTGATCCCTGGGGGACACCACCAGTGACCGTCTGCCAACTGGATGTGGCATCCTTCACCACCACTCTCTGGACCTGGCCCTTTAGCCAGTTCTTGACCCATATCAGAGAGAATCTGGCCAAGCCACAGGTTGCCAGCTTTGCCAGGAGTTTGTTGTGGCAGATGGTGTCAAAGGCTTTGCTGAAGTCCAGGTAGACTACATCCACAGCCTTCCCTGCATTCACCAGGAGGGTAACCTGATCATAAAAGGAGATCAGGTTGGTCAGGCAGGACCTGCCCTTCCTAAACCCATACTGGCTGGGGCTGATCCCTTGGCCATCCTGTAGGTGCTTTGTGATGGTACTCAGGATGACCTGTTCCATAACCTTGCCTGGCACTGAGGTCAGGCTGACAGGTCTGGAATTTCTTGGTTCCTTCTTCTGGCCCTTCTTGTGGGTGGGCATTGACCAGCTTCCGGTCTTCAGGGACCTCTCCAGTGAGCCAGGACTGTTGATAAATGATGGAAAGCAGCTTGGACAGCTCATCTGCCAGCTCTCTCAGCACCCTAGGATGGATCCCATCTGGTCCCATGGGCTTGTGAGGATCCAAGTAGCTCAGTAGGTCCCTTACTGCTTCCTCCTGGGTTACAGGAGGACTATACTGGTCCCTGCCTCCATCTGCCAGTTCAGGAGACCACTTATCCTGGACACAACCTGTGTCACTATTGAAGATTGAGGCAAAGAAGGTGTTAAGTACCTCTGCCTTTTCCTCATCTTTTCTTACTATATTATTGCTAGTTATTTCTAGATCCTGTGTTGTTATCTGTATAAGTTTCCATGACCATGCAAAGAGCTGATTATTATTAAAATTAGTGGTTGGGGTGGCAAGAGTTCTGAATATTGGATATTAATAAACAATAATAATCTTTGAAAATCATATCTCACATCAATTAACTATCCCTTCATTACACACATCTCCATAAAACAATATTGCCTTAGCTTCACTACTACATCAGGCACATCTTTATTAGAAGGAAACCTAGATCCTTTTCCTGGATAGCTCTTAAAATGATGCCTCTTACTCCATTATCTGCCCTCCTTGGGAAGACATCACAAGGTCCTGCAGGAAAATTGAAAACATGTCCACAGTTTTCTGCACAGGAGTCTCAGATCTTAATTGGTATTTGAGAGAGCATGTAAAACCAGAGCAACAGAGCCTGACCTTTTTATTCAGCTCTAGCTTGCATGGAGCTTACGTTGATATGGACATTGAGCTCTTGTATTGTCCAGTACAGTTACACCTTTGGCAGAGCTAGAAGCTCCAATGTGACAAAGCATTATTCACCATGTGGTCAACACTGTTCAGTATTGAATACAATTTCTTTTCAGTGACAACACTTACATCAGGACATACATTACCTAAGAGTCTTCAAGCATTTAATCCTAAATTAAATCTTATCATGGATGTTTAACTCACTCTTTTTTCCATCTAGCAGTGCAGATTCTACACTTCCCATCATCTCTGCAAGACAAAGTGTAATAAAATACAGATGTGGATGTGCTCTGCTTTACTGCTCAGAATGCAACTGCTGTGGAAAGGATTAGCATTCCAATTCATAGTCTTTTGAATCATAGAATCATAGAATGGTAAGGTTGGAAGGAACCTCAAGGATCATCTAGTTCCAACTCCTTGCCATAGGCAGGGACACCTCCCACTAGGACAGGTCACTCAAGGCCTCATCCAACCTGGACTTGAACACCTCAGGTAGGGAGCAGCCACAACCTCCCTGGGCAACCTGTTCCAGTGCCTCACCACCCTCACTGGAAAGAACTTCTTCCTGACATCCAGTCTAAATCTCCCCTCTGCCAGTTTAAACCCATTGCCCTTTGTCTTGTCATTACAAGACCTTGTCAATAGTCCCTCCCCAGCCTTCCTGTAGGCCCCCTTCAGATACTGGAAGGCTACTATAAGTTCTCCTGAAAGCCTTCTCTTCTCCAGGCTGAAGAGCCCCAACTCTCTCATTCTGTCCTCATAGCAGAGCTGCTCCAGCCCTCTGATCATCTTTGTGGCCCTCCTCTGGACCCGCTCCAACACTTCCATGTCCTTCCTGTGCTGGGGGCTCCAGAACTGCACACAGTACTCCAGATACTGGAAATATATCTACAGCATTTAAAGCCAAAGAATATGTCTATATTGCCTGCCCCAAAACTAAACTTTGTATGCCAAATATGCAAGCATGATTGGAGGAAAGCACAGTGTTTGGAGAGCTCAGATGGTGCCTGAGTGGTCATAGTTCACCATATTTATAGGGCTGTCTGCGTGGAAATGGGATGAACATGAAAGACCCCTGGCTTAAAGCTGTTCTGAAGACTGCCCTTTAAATGCAGTCGACAGGTAATTGAGGGTACATTTGGGCTCCATGCCACTGAGCAACTTCTATCAAGTCTTAATATCCTAGCACGAGACAAGACATAATTGTTATGTCTTGAGAGATATCTGGGTTGTCTGCTTTACAGATGTTCAGTTGTTAAAAGTGTGATGATCTTTAAAGCTCCTTCATAAGGGCATTTAGTAATACAGTGGCTGCACATAGAGTCCATGCATCTAAGAGATGTGGGATAATGACTGTTAAACCAAAACTCCACAGTAGAAATCCATTCTCACTTTCCTTTTTATTTATTTATTTTTTATTTCCTTACACCCGTGTGGGTATTTCTCTGCATGTTTTATTCCTCTAAATGTTTCTTACTTTTTTTCCTTATTTGATCTCGGTGACCTCTTCTGTGTCTTTGCTAAGAAGTCTACATGTCCATTTCTCTTGTTTTTTAATTCTTTCCCCTCAAACATTTTCCAGGATAAGGTACCTTTCTTTTGCCTGAAGTTGTATCTGAGTGCTTTAATTTCTTTGCTCATTCTCACAGAGAGTACAAAATACATCCCTTCTAGAGAAGGTAAATGGAGCCCACAGAGATTAAATGGTTTGCCCCAGTACATCTGTCACACAGCAGAAAACTGAGACCAGGAGTTCTAAATCCAAGATTAGACTTTCACTGAACAAATCACACCAGACAATTAAGGTCCTGTGAGGTTCTTCATGGTCTCTACATATTCAGCAAGCATGGAGAGTAAATCAGGTTTTTAAAGATGTATCATCCAAGCTGACATTCTCCTAGAGTGCAGGTAACTTCAAGGCTTCCTGTCCACCAGTTATTTTTGCTCTCTCTCTCTCTCTTTTTTTTTTTTTTTCTTTCTTTTTTCATAATTATAATCCAGATTGTTCTTCAGGGTAAATTTCTTCAGTAAGTTCAGAGGGTTTCCAAAGGTGATGAGGAAGGCTGGAATCTAACCCAAGAAGGACAGGATAAAAAAGAACAAAGTAACCTTGCTTTATTCCTCTGGGCAAATATGGGCAACAGAAAGAAGCTCTCCAAGCGAGAAGACAAGAATTATAAAAGAAGTCATCAGGAACAACACACACAAAGGAGCTCCCAAATCATCCACTACGTGGCCTGACTCAGGATCAAACACATTGATATTCAAACACAGGAGAGTCTCCAGTTTACATTCAACAGGGATGACATTTAGCAACTGTTTTGCTGATGCTTTCTCAGGAGAGTTAGCTGAGATAAAAGAGTTATACTGTGGGACTTAAACAGCAGCTATTACTGTAGAGAGAAATCAAATGCAGATACAAGGGGCCAGTGAGACATGATGTGCTGGTTTTTAGGTGTCCACTCTTCACGTACTTTTTTGAAGGATGGGGAATAATGGTGCCACAGTTAAAAAGTAGCACTGAAGGGACAGGAAAGTTGATGTCATTTCCCTTATACAACAAAAAATGCTCCAGTCACACAGGTTCACATGACAATACACACAAGAGTAGTCTGGAGGGGATACTCAAGAGATAGGAGTTGTTGAGGAAGGTCATACTGAGAAAGTCGTGGCTGAATAGAGTACATAGAGAATATGTGAGCCTGAGAAATAGATGTGTGTTACCTGTGATCATTGATCGTGCTAGGATCTTGTTTCACATGCTTGTGGTTCATACTTCAGTACTGTGAGACCCATTTCAGGTCCTAAAATCATTATATACAAAGCTGTTTCTTACCTCTTGAAGATATAAACTTAAAAGTGGCCTTAGGAAACTAGAAAGCCTTATGGGTTTACATATTCTGCCACAAAGACCTGTGTACTAGCCTTTTGGTCAGTAGCTTCTCCTACAACAAAACCGTTGTGCAGAAAAAGGAGGATTAAACACTATCCTGTGTTTCAAAGCCCAGAAGAGTTTCAGGAGAAACTACGTCTTCTAATCCCTGCAGCTCTTTATCTCTGATCATAAAGGGGAGTGCCAAATTGGCATACAGATTCACGTACCAAAAAGAGCGTGCCTATAAGCACAGATCATGATTTGCATACTTATTAGCCTTGACTGCCAGGGAATATTCTGGTTCCTTTGTATGCACAGAAACAGTAAAAATATGCTAATAGGAGCATATCAAACTTGGGCTTTAGCCAATCTGTCAATATTGAAATTACTTGCCTGAAATATAGTGGGTAAACAACTTGGTGTATAGGATGATCCGAGGCATGATTTGAACTTGTTGAAATTTAGTCATTTTGTGCCTGAAAAACTCACAGATCAGAAAGTGAAATATAAGCATGCAGGCAAGACAGATGTCATGCTGACTTTTCATTTTGTTATCTCTTTGCTACCTTCTTTTCTGCTTTGTGAAGTGGCTCACACCAGAAGCCAAGGGTGTGGAGGTACTTCCAAAGACAATCACTTAAATCACCGTTGACGTATGTCCTCCCTATAGACCTCCTTTCTTCTCCTCCCTGTACGATAAAGACAAAATGTCTTCTGACATAAACTTGATAGAAACCCAACTCATCCCTTTCTTAACACAGACAAATACAACTTTTCCCCACAGCAATGATCGTCAAGACCAATCAAAAGTTAATGACCTTTCCTTAGCTCTCCAGAGCTATCCCATCACTGAAATTAGCAGAAGAAAAGGACTACACTGTCCAGAGAAGAGTTCTTCCCTTTGCTGGCTCTTATGCCTACTGCCTCCAGTCCAGTGAATCTAGTCTAGTCTTCAGACATGCTTGTAGTGATCATCTTATACAAACTGATCATGAAGTCCTAAAAATTACTGAATAAAACGTTCCCATTCTTCCTGAGGGAAATTCCATGACTAGATTAGAAAACTCTTGACCATCCTGCTGCTATTCTGGACTGTGATGCTTCAGCCTGACTAGTACCTCCTGCATTGTGGTTGTCATGCAGACATGAGATGCTCGGTCCCCTTTGCTTCCAGTTCCACCACACCATACAGGATCAGGACAGCACCTCTGCATGTTAGAAAATATCTGATCTTCTGCACACCAGTGCAAGAAGATCTCTAAGTCTGTGGGGTCACATATGACTATGGTGGGGCCTTCCCTTAAAATCTCCATGTCTTTTAGATTTAACTTTCCAACTCCGAAGCACAAGAAACTCCCTGGACAGGGCAACTGCCTCTCGTGCAGCACAAAAGACCAGCTCAAGAATGTGAATGTTTTTGGAGCCATTGCCCAGCACTGCTGCTGGAAGATAGACTTTCCACCTCACCTTAACATAGTGTCTTTTACCCCGATACTCTTCTGTAGTCTCCAGATCAGAGGAACTTTGTCAACATGAATGGCTCAAAGAACAATGAACATTTGAACAGACATGAAGGTGAGATGAACCAGACTACCTTGATGAACACATTTTGTAGACAGTCTTCAGGCTCAGATGTCAGTAACTAAAGCCCTAGTCTTACTCTCTGGTTTCTCCCTGGGGCTTTATATGACAAGGAAAACATTTTCTGCACCTCCACTGTTTATTTTCTCCATCTATTTTTGTTTTTTTCAATTATCTGGCATAGTCTATGTTAATTGTGCACAGTTGCCTTCCCTTTCTTTGAGGATTGTTCCAGATGGAAGGAAGAAAAATGATGGAGTAGCTAATGAAATATTTTTGGCCCATTTCTCTTTATTTTCAAAGAATGGGTTTGAAAGTCTCATTTCTCTGAGCAGAGCTATAAATAAAAACTAAGAAATAAGAAAAAGACTCAGAAAGACTCCATGAAATTGTTTCTGTTTATTCTCAGTGTATCTTTACAGCCTGTTCTCCTCTATGCTTCCACGAGACAAACTTTACAGAACAAAATCTCTCTTAACCTCAGTGGTGCAAACCACAAAAGTCAATGAACCAGATGTGCCCTTCTAGAACTTGCCATGCAGTCCAGGAACTTGGGCGTCACCTTCCACTATTGCCAGATGTTTCACTCCAGGAAAAAGCTTTACTGATCCTTTCTGTGAACCATAGAAGAAGGTGTCACTGACCTGAGTCCAAACTTCTGTGAGCACTTGGTCTGTGGAACAGCAGCATCTGGGTCCCAACCTTAAAGTCAAGAAGGGGAACCACAGGAACAGATGAGTAGGATGCTTTAAGTGAAGAAGCTGGTTGGCAGGCAGAAACCATTATCCTTTACATTGTAAATGTGAAAAGTCACGCACACAAGCATCATGTAGAAAGAAAAAGAGAATGGAACTTAGCAATGCCATCCATGATCTAAGAAGTTGCATGGAACTGCTTCCAGACACAGTAACTTATGTCACTTTCCTCTCAATGATAAGTGTGTGTTTACCAGAGACAGGAGCCATTCAACTGACAGAGACACACACACTCTTGTGAGAAATGTCTGGTTTAATGATGAGATTCACAGTACTTAATATCAGCACTTCAACATCTATGATCCCATTTACTGACTGGAAAATTTCAGGACTAAAGACAGAATGTTTCCAGGCTTAGTAGCTACGGAGGAAAGCATGGATATAGAATCATAGAATCATAGAATATTAAGGTTGGAAGGAACCTCAAGGATCATCTAGTTCCAACCCCCTGACATAGGCAGGGACACCTCCCACTAGGACAGGTCACTCAAGGCCTCATCCAACCTGGACTTGAACACCTCCAGGGAGGCAGTAGCCACAACCTCCCTGGGCAACCTGTGCCAGTG
>VWZE01003481.1:28887-70503 GCA_013396675.1 Eubucco bourcierii
GAGGACAGGCTGAGGGAGTTGGGGCTCTTCAGCCTGGAGAAGAGAAGGCTTCGAGGGGACCTGATAGTAGCCTTCCAGTATCTGAAGGGGGCCTACAGGAAGGCTGGGGAAGGATTATTTACAAGGTCCTGCAATGACAGGACAAGGGGCAATGGGCTTAAACTGGCAGAGGGGAGATTTAGACTAGATGTTAGGAGGAAGTTCTTTACAGTAAGGGTGGTGAGGCACTGGAACAGGTTGCCCAGGGAGGTTGTGGATGCTCCCTCCCTGGATGTGTTCAAGGCCAGATTGGATGAGGCCTTGAGTAACCTGTACTAGTGGGAGGTGTCCCTGCCTATGGCAGGGGGTTGGAACTAGATGATCCTTGAGGTCCCTTCCAACCTTACCATTCTATGATTCTATGATTCTATGATTCTAAGCAGTGTCAGGGAGATACCAACTGCTGTACGAAGTGACAGTAAAACGTCATCCCTGTCCTATAAAACAGTCCCTTCTGAAGACGGATGATCTGCACGGGAGAAAAAAACTGCAGCAATCAAGGGGCAGGAAAGTCTATCTTCTGAGAGGGAGCTCTGAGAACTTTGCTTTGCAGGTCCTGGTGCAACGAAGGGAATTCGACTCGCTCTGTACATAACACAGGCACGCAGAACGGAAGATGGAGAAGAATTGTTCAGGTTCATGCCCAACGTGGTTTCAAGAGAGAACGAGTGCAAAACGACCGTTAGTAACGCGAACTGGGAGTGAGGGGTCAGAGCGCTGGAGTGGATCCTGCAGACTTGGCCGTGCCAGCAAAGAAAGGCGATGCTGGAGCGCCATCGTCTGTCCGTTTGTAGCATTGCAAGGATCTCTGGAGGAAGAGCAGCTCTGCAAGGATCGAGCCAGACTGCTTCTGTAATTGGTTTAAAAAGAATTCCGTGTGCGTGCGCTGCTTTGCACCGAGCCGCGGCAACATGTTCTGACTCTCCTCAGACAGCAGAGCTCGACGTGCAGCTCTCCCAGGCAGACGCTGACACACGCACAAGGATCAGAGGGACGACGCATGCAGCCTCCTCCGCCAGTTGGGAGAGTCCGTATCACAGTTCAAACACTGCAGAGAGAAACAGCAGCAAAATACCTGCAACCTCTTCCAGACGAAAGCTAGGGGGGAAAAAACGAACAAACCAAACTCACATCCTAACTCTAACACCGACTTTAAAAACCAAGAAGTGTCTGAGCTGGTCGGTTTACAGCAGGCCATCACTCTACCTGATTGTGTTGCCTTCTGTTATGATAGTGCAGACAGCACAGAATGAATGTCTTTCTACCACTTATCCCTTTTCTAACTATCTTATGTGAGGCTCCGTGACATAGTAAAGAAAAACTGCAAACATTTTCCCTTGAAGTGCATGGTTTGGCTCATTAGTTCTCAACAATATTGATTTTCTGTCTTGTTTTCTCAGTTAATTGTTCTAAAGGGAGAGAGACTGCCAAGGCTGTAGTACTGATACATACCCCCCTAATGGCATACCTCAGAAGAGGTTGGAAGGTCCATTTTAAGCTACTAAGTGTAATTGTTACACAACTCAAATCCAGCATCCCTGTTTTGCATTTGCAAACATTTTGCAATGCAGGTTGGTAGCAGGGCCAGACAACTTATTAACAAACCAACCATCTATGCAGTTATTGCTCAATATTATCATATTGCACCAGGGTCTAAATGACTGAATGATAAAAACATCAATTTTTAACATTCTTTGCTCATTTATATTTTCTTCTTTAAAAATGCAATGCTACTCCTCTGTTAAATGCTGCATCAATCATTTGGTGGGGGAAAAGCACTAAGAATGCAGAAAATTGTCACTCAGCACCACATTTCCAAAAGCAAACCCACTGATTCTTGCTTAGCACTTTTAGCAAGTCTGTGTGAAAGGAGTGCCCATCTTAGGCAGAGCTTTATGGGATATGCTCGGTGAGGAGACCAACCCCCATCCTGAGACAAATCCCTCCGAGTCCTTGTTCCTATCACAGTGCATACAGCACTGACAGACATGCAAAAATGAAGTGGAGGAGTGGGAGACTATGTCCCTTCTTGCAAAAATTATTTAAGCCAGGGATGTTAAAGAGCTCACAACAATGTGCAGGACCAGGCCAGAAAAAGACTGTTGTGTGAGGTTCCCCTCCAGTGAGCAGTGAGATGGCAGAAGTAATGCTGTGACACATCAGTACGCTTTTGGTACCTCACAGAAATGGTACCTCAAGATGCCTGAGCCTCACTTCACCTGCTGAATGACTGCTATTTTCCAGAGCAGTAGTGCCATCAAGCAGGTTTGCAGGAGAGACATTAGAGCAATGCTTTTGCTCTGCATTTGTGGTCAGGGCCCCCTTTGAATGTTTCTGGATCCCTCTGAGCACAGACATTGAGTCTTCTCCTGTTTGCTCACCATCCCTGCATGCTGATGCTGCTTCTCCTCATCTCTACAGCCTCTCTTGCCCTGCTCACTGGGACAAATGCCTGCAAGTACCTGGGTGGGCTTCTGATACTCACATCTTTGGGAAAAAAAAAAAAAAAAGACAACAAACCCAAACATCCCATTAGTTGGCCAGGTCAAGCTGACAACACCTAAACTCCCCGAGCAGAAGAGATGCTGGACTGCAGCATGGATGAGGGGGACACCCAGGTCCTTCAGTATTTTGGCAATGGGGCATCCCTAACAATGAGTCCCTCCAGGCTCCTCACTGAGCAGCATGCAGAGCCACACCACATCTCCAGTGCCAAATGCCCACTGCCATGCCCATCCCCCTGTGGTAAAGTGAGAGAGACTAGCTGATAGGAGAGAGGTCTTGATGTCTCCTGGAGAAGAACATGCCTCCCTTTGACATTAATTAAACATCAGTAGGGAACTGCTGGCTAAATTCAAGTGGAAGAGAGTCATGGAAGAAGGGGCTGGCCACTTGGAAGGAGTATAAGACTGTTGTCAGAGGATGCAGGGAGACAACCAGGAAAGCTAAGGCCTCCTTGAAATTCGGTCTTGCAAGAGAAGTCAAAGACAACAGAAAGTGCTTCTTCAAATACATTGCAGGAAAAAAATAACACTAGAGGCAATATAGGCCCACTGGTGAATGAGGTGGGTGTCTTGGTGACAGTGGATACAAAGAATGCAGTTACTGAATGTCTTCTTTGTCTTCATCTGTACTGCTGGAGACTGTCCTCAGGAGCCCCAGACTCCTGAAGCCCCAGAGGAAGACATGACAAAGGAGGAGTTTTCCTTGGTCGATGAGACCTGGGTTGATGAAGACTGAGTTAAGGAACAGTTAAGTAATCTGGACATCCATTAAGTCCATGGATCCTGATGGCATGCACCCATGGGTGCTGAGGGATCTGGCACAGGTCATTGCCAGTCCACTCTGCACTGTCTTTGGTAAGTCATGGCAGACAGGAGAGGTGCCTGGGGACTTGAAGAAGGTAAACATCACTCCAATCTAAAAAGATTGAGAAGAAGGACCCAGGTAACTATAGACCAGTCAGCCTCACCTCCATCCCCAGAAAGGTAACGGAGCAACTTATCCTTGGCACTGTCCTTAGGCATTAGGAGGGTCATTAGGAGCAGTCAGTGTGCTTTTATCAAGGGGAAGTCATGTTCAACCGACCTGATAGCCTTCTACAAGGACCTGACCATGTGGATGGGTGATGGTAAAGCAGTGGATGTGTTTTATCTTGATTTCAGTAAAGCATTTGACACTGTCTCCCACAGCACCCTAGCAGCTAAACTGAGGCAGTGTGGTCTGCTTGATGAGGTAGTAAGGTGAATTGTGAACTGGATGAAGAAAGAAGTCAAGAGAGTTGTGGTCAATGAGATGGAGTCTAGTTGGAGGCCTGTATCTAGTGCAGTCTCTCAGAGGTCAGTACTGGGACCAGTTCTGTTCAATATAGTCATCAATGACCTGGATGAGGGCACAGAGCGCACTGTCAGCAAGTTTGCTGATGACTCAAAGCTGGTTGGAGTGGTTGCCACACCAGAGTGTTGTGCTACCATTCAGCAAGACCTGGACAGCCTGCAGGGCTGGGCAGGGAGAAATTTAATGAATGATGAGGTACAGAGTCTTGTATCTGTGCAAGAACAACCCCATGGATCAGTATAGACTGGGGACTGACCTGCTGGAGAGCAGTGAAGGGGAAGAGGATCTGGGGGTCCTAGTGGAATGAAAGATGAACATGAGCCAGCAATGTCCTCTTGTGGCCAAGAAGGCCAATGCCATTCTGGGGCATATTAGAAGAGGTGTAGTTAGTAAGTCAAGAGAGGTTCTCTTCCTCCTCTGCTCTTCCCTGGTGAGGTCGCATCTGGAGCACTGTGTCCAGTTCTGGGTCACTCAGTTCAAGGACAGGGAGCTGCTTGAAAGGGTCCAGCACAAACCCACAAAGATGATTAAGGGAATGGAATCTCTTCTGTATGAGGAGAGATTGTGGGAGCTGGGGCTCTTTAGCTTGGAGGAGGCTAAGGGGTGACCTCATTAATGTTTATAAATATGTAAATGAGTGCCAGGAGGATGGACCCAGGCTCCTCTTGGTTCTGCCCAGTGACAGGACAAGGGATAATGGGTGGAAGTTGAGGCATTGGAAGTTTCAGGTAAACATGAGGAAACATCTTTCCATTGTGAGGGTGAGGGAACACTGGAACAGGTTGCCCAGGGGTGTTGTGGAGTCTCCTTCTCTGGAGATATTCAAAACTTGCCTGGATGTGTTCCTGTGTGATCTACTCTATGTGATCCTGCTTTGGCAAGGCAGTTGAACTAGATGATCTTTCAAGGTCACTTCCAACCCTTAACATTCTGTGATTCAGTGATGCTGTGATCACCTCCTGTGTTGCATGCCACAGACAGCTGCCCTTAATTTTTCATCTTTCTGAAATGTAATAATGCCCTTGCCTTTGTTACCTGCCAAGAGCCTCTTTATTGTCACAGGAAGCATCACTGGGTGTTGGTCAGGAGTGAGGGTGAGCAGTAAGCCCTGTGGTGTAGGCTGATGAGGCAGGTAAGATGGCCCCAACTCTACACACTCTGCCTTTTCCTCATGGCTGGGGCGGGTTGGGACAAGGACAGACTATGGTTTCATTTAGTGAGGAGAGGGCTTTCTCCAAAGCATTGAAACCAAACCAGTTTTGGTGGTGTAGGAGTCACCTTCCAAGAATGCATGCCAAGTGCATGGGAAAAGAGTTTTGCTTATTTGTTCAGAGTGCCGGAGATGTATGATCTCCTTATCTCACTTGAATGCAAACACCTCGCAGACATGAATCTACCACTGATGTCTGTGTACTGCTCCCACACACCTAGTTCCTTCTGTGTCCTGCATAAGAACTCTAAAGTTTTGTGTACCCCAGCACATACAGAGGCAAGAGCAATTCAGATTCCCCAGGGCTCTGAAATCTTTTCCTCTATCTATTACTCACCTTTTGCACTCAAACATCCTTTCCACCCTACTAGCCATATTTAATTGTGTTCCAAAGAATGTGTTCAAATCAATGAGTTAACCTTCTTTGAGGCTAGTTCTCTTCATGTAATCTTGATTACATTTCCAAGGAGATATATCTCTTGGAGAAATGTAACTTCAGATTGATTGGAACGTTTAGCAGATTTACATCTACTGGAGTTAACTGCTTTATCAAACCCAGTGTGTAATGAATAGACAATCTCTAGGTGGAGCCTGATCTAGTTGTTCAGCAGAGAACATACATAGCTCGATTAGCACCTTACAGCTGAGGGTATGTGAATGACACCTGAGTCAAATCAACAGGCACTAAGTAGGAGATACAGTCCCCTCAAGAAGTCCTCTGGTACCTACCATCCTGTGGTACAGTCTACAGGAATTACTGTAAGGTGCCATGCACAGGTATACAGTGACTGCTGGTGTCACATGAGCACTGCCAAATGTTGCATGCTTGATATTTCCGCTTGGGAATTTAAAACTAAGGTTCATGCACATTGCTAACACTACCTAACAGTATGACTGAATAAAAGGTAAGATGGGCAACAGACAGGTTAACCTAAGTAAAGTGCTGCCATGCAGAGAAGAGTTTTTCACTGCATTGGGTGACAGTTTTTTGGGTCGTTCATGATCATTTTCGGCATCACCCTCCGAACTGCTCTTTCTCATACTATATAGGGAGGCATCTTTTTTTTTACACTGTTCTTTGCAGTGTTAAAATAGGGGGTTTGTCCACCAGTTGAAAAACGTGATGTTTGCTGCAAGCTGCCTGAAAAAGAAGGCTTACTGAAAGAATATGTCAAATTTCCATATAAATCTCCTAAACTCCTAACTCTCCATATAACTCTCCTAAAATACTCTGGTGCCTACTCTGCACTTAGAGAACTTGGCAGTCTATTAGGTCTATCAGGAGGAAGTTCTTTCCAGTGGGGGTGGTGAGGCACTGGAACAGGTTGCCCAGGGAGGTTGTAGATGCGCCCTCCCTGGAGGTGTCCAAGGCCAGGTTGGACAAGGTCTTGAGTGAGCTGTACTAGTGGGAAGTGTCCCTGCCTCTGGCAGGGGGTTGGAACTAGATGGTCCTTGAGGTCCCTTCCAACCTTACCATTCTATGATCTTCTATTGTGCTGGTTTGAGGCTAATTAGAATATTTTAATAGAGAAAATTACACTATAGGCTGTGAAAGGAAAACATGGTGATGTCTACTTTAGAATCATAGAATCATAGAATCATAGAATGGTAAGGTTGGAAGGGACCTCAAGGATCATCTAGTTCCAACCCCCTGCTATAGGCAGGGACACCTCCCACTAGTACAGGTTACTCAAGGCCTGTACAGGTTACTCATAAGGCTTGCTGAGATTGTTTGGGAAAAATAACCAAAACATAGATAAGGCATTCTCAGTCTGTCTCTCTCTGGGAGAACAGCGTCTGGAGTGGTCTAGCTTCTGGTTCCTCTTTGCTGATTAATCTTCACTAACCACTTTCCTTCTAACCCCCCTGACCGATCCTCCAAGCTCACCTTGCACGTAAGGCAAACCTTGGGGTAAGGTACAGGGGTGGGGGAAAGGTGGAAGGGTGGTTGGGAGCCCCTCCTGGGGTCTCTGATTTCTGGGAGGGGAGTTGTGTTTCTGTATTACCTTTAACTTGTCTGTTTCTGTAACTATTCCTGTGTATAGTGTATATCTCTGCTTGTACATTGTGCTGAGCTGTAAATAGAGCTTCAGTCCTTAACTTCCATCCGACTGAGTTCTAGTCTGGGTCATTTTACAAAGTGTGGGGGGTGGGGAACTCCCAAACCGTCACATCTATGATCTATGATCTACAGTGTCTTTTTGTCATTAATATTGAGTCTGAATAAGAGACCTTCTAAACTGTGGAGGACAGTTCTGTGCTGTCTATGACAACCTTAAGATTCTCTCTGGTAATAACTAAATAAAGCATTCTTTCATTATTTTGAGTTAAATGTCTGCTAGTTATTCACTAAGGCTTTGAAAGAGTGGCCAAAGAGGTAAAAAATAGTCTTAATTAACTGCCTTTTTTTTTTTTTTTTTTAATGAAAGTGTATCATGTTATGTCTGTTAGGAGATAATTGGGTCTAAGCTTCCATGAATAACAGAGCCAAAACCTAAATCACAAGATGAAATAATATACTGAAATTGGGAACCTGGCATGTTTACTAAAGAAGAAATCTGTTATTGCAATATCTGGTCAAAGAATTGAGATCTTTATGTAGTCCATGTTTACAGCTCAGCCTGACAAGTTGCTGAGATCTGTGGCTCTGATCCAGCAGAGCACATGTTTAACTCTAAGCATGTGAGTAATCCCATTCACTTCATTTGTACTACTTACACACTTCAAGATAAACAAATGTGACTTACTGGATGCAGCTCTTCCTAATCCAGGAAGAAAGAAAGACAGGTGATTGCTTCGAGAAGACCTGATAGTAGCCTTCCAGCATCTGAAGGGAGCCTACAGGAAGGCTGGGGAGGGACTATTTACAAGGTCTTGCAACGACAGGACAAGTGGCAATGGGTTTAAACTGGCAGAGGGGAGATATAGACTAGATGTTAGGAGGAAGTTCTTTCCAGTGAGGGTGGTGAGGCACTGGAACAGGTTCCCCAGGGGGGTTGTGGCTGCTCCCTCCCTGGAGGTGTTGAAGGTCAGGTTGGATGAGGCCTTGAGTAACCTGTACTAGTGGGAGGTGACCCTGCCTATGGTAGTGGGTTGGAACTAGATGATCCTTGAGGTCCCTTCCAACCTTACCATTCTATGATTCTATGATTCTATGATTGTACAGTTCCATGGGCAAGAATGTTTTGGTTTATTTCTATTTTCTTGTTCCTTCCAAAGGATGCTGTAAATGTTTACTTAGTATTTGTGTATACTGCTACAGAGCCTCTTTTGTCTGATAGTGATAGGATGCCTTAGAGATGGTCTCACCTGTTCTTATTAATATTTGTAGAGGTATTTTTCCTTTAGGTTAACAGGCATAAAGACTGAAAGAAGTCTTCATGGGTGTCTTTCATGGTGCTCTGTAATTCTTACAACGAAGCAAATCCTTCCTGTGCCATCTAAGAGTATACCAAGCTGGTACTCAAATAGTTAGGAAATTTTTGTCCATTAATATAGATGCCTGTGTCCATATGCAATACAGCTGTAGCTGGTGTGTGTTTAGGCACATAGGTATTCCGAGCTGGAAGAAGCCTCTGTTGACTGCACACTTGATCTCCCTGCTCAGATGAATGACGTGAGGTGCTGTAAACCACATGATTTCCATTCTTGCAGCAGGGTTAGCTTGCCAACATTCATATTACAGGGACACCACTTGACCCATCTCCACTTACAACATGCACACAAAATACATTTCATGATTTTACTACAGAGTGTATGATTGCCTCCATGGGTCAACATATCATCTTTCATAAATTTCAAAAAGAACAACACCTTCTGGGCAGCAGCCAAAATAAGGACTGCTGAGGAACCTGATATTTATTCTGTGTTTATATCAGAAAGAGTCAAGCAGTAATAGATCTTCTATCACTTCACTCGAGTTTCTTAGTCTGGGTTACAGGACAAGAAATCAGATGTCACAAGCAGAGCTGTGTAAACTTGTAGAAGACAGTAAAGTTAGAACACATGTTAATATAAAGTATTATTAGAAATCTCCTGCAATTGGTCATTCTGCTTAGAACTTATTTCAGTGGAAAATTATCCAAACCCCAGATTTTTTTTTTTTCCTTATGCAATTCTGTGTGCAGAAACTTTTTGGGATCTCATGATTTCTATGCTTCTTTTGGAAAGATTCTTTACACTCTTTGCAATTTACAATTTACTTTTTATCCATGTTTCAGTGCTTGCCCTAAAGAGGAAGGAAAAGTGCAAGGCAGCTATATTCTGGTAATAGCTTTGCTATCTATTGCAGGTGTAGTTGGCATAATAAGAAGTGATTTCTTCTGGGGTATATAAGGTAATTTTTCTCCAAGAGCTTAGTGATGTACAATTAAACTCATGGTTTAATGAGAGAGAAATTGGTAAGAAATGTCATATCATTCCCATGAATTAGAAATTTAAAAAGCACTTCCCAATAGGCCAAGTCAAAATTATCAAATTTTAAATTAGCTGTCATTATACTGCAGAACTTATCACAGATTGTCCTTTCAAGAACTGTTAAAACTAAGATTTAAAAGATTACATAGATAATGTCATGTGCACAATTTTAACCCCCAAATTCTGGGGGTTTTGCTTTGAGCAACCTGGTCCAGTGAGAGGTGTCCCTGGCCAAGGCAGAAGGGTTGGAACTCCATGCTTTTTTATGGTGCCTTCCAACTCAAACCATTGTGTCATTTTAAGTTATTATAAGGCCCCAGATGAAGTCTAATGGGACATATGGGCCACAAATGAAATGTAATGAAATGTAAAACCCCAATCATTTAACTGCAAGACAAAATTCCATTTAGAAAATCCCAATGCTTTGATCTTTATAGCAAAACTCAAATTTTAATCACAAATTTTCTTCAACTATTTGTGGTCCAGTCTGTCTTATCTAACCTGGATCTCTCTCTTATTCAAACATGTCTAATTGCCTTAGTTGTGTCAAGTTCTCTAGTTAAGAATGTGTGGTACAGTAAGTAACACAGGTCAATGGCACAGTGCATGAACAATATTTTTAGCAACGTGAAACATCTGAGCAAATGATCAAAATGTCATTGCTTACAAAATGTCCTCTGTGTTAATTTTAAAATGTTTGACTGTCTACATAGCAGGCATAATTGACATGTTAACATCCAAAGTGGGTAAGAAGAATGGTCGTAACAGGAATTTTTGGTGATTTCATAGAAATTTGTTTACATTACTCATACTTCAATTTCCTTTTCATTTCTTCCAATGACTGTATTAATATATTGTTAGTCTTCAGACCTCTTAAAGCACTCTTTATAATCCTTTGGTTCAAAGGCAGTCCTATGTCAATCAGTGCAATTCAGTTCACAGTATCACAGTATCACAGTATCACCAAGGTTGGAAGAGACCTCAAAGATCACCAAGTCCAACCCATTACCACAGACCTCAAGACTAGACCATGGCACCAAGTGCCACGGCCAAGCCCGCCTTGAACACCTTCAGGGACGGTGACTCCACCACCTCCCTGGGCAGCCCATTCCAGCAGCGAATGACTCTCTCAGTGAAGAACTTTCTCCTCACCTCCAGCCTAAACTTCCCCATGTGCATCTTGAGACTGTGTTCTCTTGTTCTAGTGCTGGTTGCCTGAGAGAAGAAAGCAACCTCCTCCTGGCCACAACCACTCTTCAGGTAGTTGTAGACAGCAAGAAGGTCTCCCCTGAGCCTCCTCTTCTCCAGGCTAAAGGTTCATTCTAAAGGTTAACAACAACTCTGGACAATATTCACCTTTAGCTCTTTTCACAGCTGGATAGGTATTACCTTCATTTTACAGATGGAAAAAAGAAGTCTTTGGTACTTCTCTTTGTTCGTTTGGTTTTGCTTTAATCTTCTATGTTTTCACATGTACAATCTGGATTTTAGCTGCCAAAACCATAATTATTTCAGGATAGCAAGAGTTAAACAGTGAGTAGTATAAGGGGGAATTTAACCTAAAGCTGCCTTCTTTGACATACCGCCAGCCCTTGCATCTCACATGAGATGCTGCTTCTCTCCTATTAACTGAATATTACTGATGCCTGACCTGTTCCCTACCCCAGACTTCTTCAGCAGACAGTTTTCACCATGACCTGAGCAATTTGTGGGCGATGCAACCACACCATGAGGGAGAGAGCGAGTCAGCCAAGAAGCATCTGAGGGAAAATTAATTTTGAAGATATGGTACATTTAAAACGATAGATATGGGTTATCTGAATCATAGGTTAGACATACTATACATATTATGCATATGGCATCAAAGAAGCTTCCTTAACAAACATCTTCCCCGATTCTGCTTGCACCCTTTATCTAACAGAGAAGTAAATTAATTTGCAGGAGTAGGAACAAGCAAAAGAGCTGTTAGTACAACACTGAGCACCTCTGCATCATGGTGAGCTAAAACCCTTGAGGACTCAAGGCAGTTGCTCAACAGCAACAGTAAAAATTCCAAATCAGATGTGCTGTTCCCCTTTTCAGAGTCTACACAGGAGATCTTCAATAGTTTCTTGAGGTCTCTGGACTAACAAATTCTCAAGTTTTCTTCACAGTCATAGAGATGAGGCACATAGGAATGATCAGGCTTACTAGGTTGCTTACTCCATTTCCTTGTCATTGCTGGTAAACCTTGCCATCCAATCACTGACATAAGCTTACTACAATCCTTTTCCAAAGTACTCACTGCATTGGGAGACCATTCCAATAGTCTGGAGAACCTGAATGCTTTTTCTTTCATTTTTAAAATTTCCATTATCTCAATTATTTCCTTCTGAGAGATCCCATGTATGTAGATGATGGTTTCCACCTACTTTCTTTTTCTTTTTTTTTTTTTCTTTTCTTTCAATTTAGGAAACATTATCCCTAGCCCTTTAATTAACCACACTGCCCATCTGCTCCGAGCTCTCATCAAATAACACCATTCTTGCGGCTGTGCTCTTCATCTAGTGTTCAGAGCTATCACACTATCTGGCCTCCACGAGAGCCAACCTTCTGTTCCAGGCCATGGAATCGTCTCTGCTTCCATTCCTATGACTGTGTTTTGCTATTAAAAGCCTGCTTTCTATATCGAATCATTATTTTGGTCATTAGCACAGCGAGGAAGCCGCCTGGCCCTGGGTAGCCTCTCCAGAAGTGGGGACAAGTATCGGCGCAGTAATAGCCGAGAGTCAGTAGATGGCTCTGTTACAAACCATTGCAACGAGGCCTTGGCTCTTTGAGGGCTGTGGGGAAAGGTTTTGCACTCCTGCATCTTGTGCTTTGGAAAGTGGTTCATACCCACCTCGGTTTCTCTGCATGCATTAGCCGTAGATAAACTGTCCAAAAAATGGAGCCCATCAACACCAAAACTAACAAAATATCTCAAAACCTGACAATCCCCACATACTTTCAAGCCAAACAGTACGAAAAAAGGTTGTGGCACCTCTGATGATTCGTTCAGTGAGATAACAACATTAGTCAATCCCCACCAGTTTCCCTCAGTTTGTCCTTGCTGATATTTCCTAGAGTTTGAAGGTCTTCAGAGAGGCCACAGCTCTTCAGTATCAAACTAATCTTTGTTGCATAACAATGTTTAATTGCGCATAATTATAAAAATAGTTGTGGTGCATTAGATTCATAGTCCACATCGTCCAGTGCACTGTTTCAAACAGTCCTAAGGAGGACTATATGAACGTTGCAAGTAATTATGAGATCCCCTGGATGTCACAGTCAGTTCAGGGTTGTCCTTTATCAGGGTAATCTTTATTGATTCAGTAATCTTCACCAGGTTTCGTTTGCATGAGTTTGTGCAGATTACACCCATTTAGGGATTTCCAACAACATCCCACGAGTTTCACAGCTTGTTTACAGTCACACAAGCGATATGCCTCCTTTTACTTGTTGAAAGTCTTTCCCAACCACCGTATGATATCCATGGCTTCTAGATAGAAGGGTGAATGAACAGCCAAGCTCTGTTTCCCTTCTTTTGTAGTTCTTCATATAAGAGACTTCTTCTGCATTTTCTCCTGTCTGTGTTCATGTTCGCGTCACAGGTTCAGTATTATGGTTAGAGATACATCCTGGCAAGGCAATTCACAGTCTGCTGTGCCTTGCTCCCTTCCCTCAGATCAGGAATCAGGAGGAACTGTGGTACAACTCATGGCGTCTTAGAAACCCATCTCCACCAGCACCACTGTACTGTCTAGATTTTTCTCATTTTCTGTCTCAAGCACACGCTCAGTTTGATGCTGGCCCATCAGCAACATCACTTTCACCACAAACTGAAACCATGCCTTAGAATAGATGTCTTTTCAGGCCCAAATGACATTCAGTGCCATTAAAAGGTAACAGTAGCTCAGGGAGTGCCTACTCGGTAATCATGGACATCAGGCACACAGTTATCTCTTGTACCTTTGGAAATGTCTCTCTAATAGTAACAACATGAGGGAAAAAAGAGTGTTGGCTGCAGATGCTGAGGCATCAGTATGATAGAATCATAGAATCATACAATGGTAAGGTTGGAAGGGACCTCAAGGATCATCTAGTTCCAACCCCCTGCCATAGGCAGGGACACCTCCCACTAGTACAGCTCACTCAAGGCCTCATCCAATCTGGCCTTGAACACCTCCAGGGAGGGAGCAGCCACAACCTCCCTGGGCAACCTGTTCCAGTGTCTCACCACCCTCACTGGAAAGAACTTCCTCCTGACATCTGGTCTAAATCTCCCCTCTGCCAGTTTAAACCCATTGCCCCTTGTCCTGTCATTGCAAGACCTTGTAAATAATCCCTCCCCAGCCTTCCTGTAGGCCCCCTTCAGATACGGGAAGGTCACTATAAGGTATCCTGGAAGCCTTCTCTTCTCCAGACTGAAGAGCTCCAACTCTCTCAGTCTGTCCTCATCACAGAGCTGCTGCAGCCCTCTGATCATCTTTGTGGCCCTCCTTTGAACCCACTTTAACACTTCCATGTCTTTCCTGTGCTGAGGGCTCCAGAACTGCACACAGTACTCCAGGTGGAGTCTGACAAGAGCAGAGTAAAGGGGCAGAATCCCCTCCCTTGCCCTGCTGGCCACACTGTTCTTGATGCAGCCCAGGACTCGGTTGGCTGTCTGAGCTGCATGTTGGCACACTGCAGTAATACAAGTAATACAAGTATGATTAAGTCCACCTTTCCATTAGAGCCCTGTTCACTGCCCTGCACCCTTCTCACTCCTTTGGATCCGTATGGTTCCTTCCCTTCATCAAGTTTACAACCAACTCTGCTACTGTCTGCAGTTCTGCCCTTTGAGAGCAGGTTCTATCCTTTGGTGCATCTTTCCTACCTCAAGCTTTCCACATCTCTTTTTGCAGTGTATTGATAAATTACCCACCTGTTACCCTAGATCCAACTTTAGCAAGACAAGTTAAGTTCCCAGACCTAATCTTCTGCATGCAAAAACCATAACCAGAAAGATATGGATACTTCAAAGTCACTCTGTGAATTGGTCAGACTTAATACATGTTTTAGCAGGTGGCTTAAACTAGATGATCTTCAGAGGTCACTTCCAACCCAAACCATTCTGTGATTCTATGATCTGTGAGGAAGGGACATTGACACTGGGCACAGCATAGGTGTTTCTGTTCTTGTCACCGATGTGGGAAACATGCAAAAGCTGACAAGAGACCTATATTAAAAAGTGGTTCAGCTCCTCTGGCTGTCTTGTAATGTGGAGAGGACCTATGAGACTTTTTGCTGAACTGCAAAAAACAGGAAGTGTTAACAATAGTTCTGAGACAAGAAGGCTCCCCTGAAAATCCATGGGCCAATCAGATCTTTCGCCAATCAGTCATTCAACTCAGTTTCAGGAACTGCATTTATTACATCAAAACTAGTCTCAGCTCACACGTCTCTCATGGGAAGAACAGGTGACAGCAACAGAAGATTGTGGGGAAGCATTTTATTACCCAGCTGGAAGTTTCTCATAGGACAGAAACAAGCATGTTCTCCAACTTCTTTTCAAATCACACCATAAATACTCTGTTCTCTCAGCATTTTTGGATATCCCAGGGAAGATGGCAGCCTGTTGCATTCTCTGAAAGATTGGATCACCCAAATAATAATTTCATCACAGGAAAATTATTCTCTGCTGTGATATTTCCCAATTAACATCTGACACATAGTCTGTGAAGCAAACCAAAGTTGCCTGGTACCCATGGACCGCTCCGGACATGAGGATCAGTGCAAAAACACAAGGCAGAAAAACCACCAATTACTAAAGCAATAAGCATACATCTCCACTTCCATTGTGTCACCTTGTTCAGGTCAGCCACCATTCGTTCCCACGCCTTCATTTTACACTCCATCTACTTGTCCTAGAGGCAAAGAAAATTTTTCTTTAGGTAAGTGCTAAAACCTATCACAGACTGAGTCAGGCTTTTGGCTACCCTTAGGTGCCGCTACAGCATAGATAAATACGTCTGAGTATAGCTTGGTCTTCCCCATGAAGGAATCCTAGCCTTTGCACAAACTGTCATGCATGTTAGAGCTATGGGTCCAAAACACTGAGTTCATCACAGATACACCAAATAAGAGTCATAAAACTCTCACAGTTCCTCATGGAACAGGCTGCTGTTTTGGAGTTCCAAATTGTTAAATTCAAGTACCTCCATATTCCCAAGTCCAATCATTCCCAAGCTATTCCTAGGCGTTAGTAAATGCATACTTAACAAATTTTGATAATCTCTTTCTTACAAATAGGCCCTCACAGTTCACCAGTCCTGTTTCTTGTGTGAAGAGTCTCTTAGCCCATTGCTTGATCAAACATTTCTCTACCTCCAGTTTTTCAGGTGCTGCTGGGTTACAGCTTACCCCTTCGGAGAGATGCCGAAGTGCAGAATACTCAAGACTTTACAAGGGATGTTAAATGTAGTTGTCCTTCCTTTTCTCTAGTGCAATAATACTGAGTGAGGGAAAATGGTAAAAGAGTGGTATGCAGCTCTATGCCGAAGTTCACCACACTTGAGCCTTCTGTGGGTTTTGATCAGTGATCCCAAGCTTGCCCTCACTGCAGCTCATGACTTCTCCCGTGAATCAGGGGATGTCACTTTCTCTGTTCTATGCAGCCAGCTTCTCTGATCCTTAGCTGTGAGAAGAGCTCCTTTGCTATAAAAGCTTCCCTCCTGTTTCTCTTTTCTGCCCCAGTTTCATCTCCCACTTTGTATTTTTCAAGGTGAAAACACCCTGATATCTTCATTTCCCTATCTGAAGATTTTTCCTTTCTCTTCAGACCAAGGAGTTTCAAATCCCAGGTCAGATTCATCCTCTGAAACTTTGGCATTCAAGCTGAGCCCAGAAAAACAGCCTTTTTTCCTTAATGCGTAGCATTCTGCAGTGATATGGGCAGGAGGAGTGGAAGTGTGAGTAAAGAGTGAGGTAGACAGGCTCAACCACAACATTCGGTGATGCAATTTCATGAAAATAACCCAAATTCATCAGTTATGCAGAGCCTCTCCACAGCACACCGGTGACTAAATTAATGAGGTTAAACCAGAACAAAACTCAGTCCCTGGGATAGGCAGTGACTTGCCCACAGCACCGGAAGGAACGGAGTTAGATTTGTTTCATGCCCAAGGATATGCAATTTTTGCCCTTGAAATCATTTCCTAGAAGGAAAGAGATAAATTAGAGGCCCTGCTTTCCTCTCACTGGGAAAAAAATTATGATCATGTTTTGGTTGAAGTACATTTGTGAGCTAGGTCAAAATCATGTGTGTGGGCATTTCCTTGCTCACCTGTAGAGCCACTTGAGATCACAAGTGTTCAGTCAGGACCAGGCCAGGCTGCAACCTAGCTAGCAGCAGTGACCAGATCCAGACACATCATGAGGTAAGATCATAGATAGCAGGAAACTATCTTATGAACTGCTTTTTTTCTGTGTATTCAATCCCTTAGGTTTATCCTTGCAGAACTGATGGCAGAACTAAGGCAATGGGACCTGCGGGTGTGGAAGGAGCCTCTCTAGGGATCCAAGTACAAAGTCTCGGCGCCTAATATTGTGCATCCAACTCTGTAAACTGCGGCCAAAGTATTTTAACTGGGCTGGGTAGGAGCTTGCTTCTCATATTGCTTCCTGTGCTTTTGTGCATTGTTACCTCTAAAGTTATTCAAAACATCTAAAGGAGGCTGAAGCAATTACATTGCAACTAAAATAAAGTCCTAATTTTGTAATCCACTTCCCCCCTCACCCACACAGAAAAAATCCACAATGAAATATAGTGCATGAGAAAATACAGAATATTCCACCCACCCTTCAACAGTGCATGTATGAGCACAACCCTATCACAGACAGCACCAGGCTACAGTGTTTTTCATTAACTCAGTATATATCAAGGTAGAAGCTTGATAAGCAAATAGCAGTGTTCCCAGCACACCAGCCAAGCCCCATGAAAACTAAAAACAATAAATTTATTGAAAGCCTTTTTAAAATAGGAGGAAATTATTACTCATTTGAATTCTGTTCACGTTAAGGTCAATGGTCTTTTTTTCAGATTCTGATTGTTAATATTAGATGAAAGGACATTTCCTTTACATTGTATTTATGAACTCTAATGGCACAAGGAGGATAACAGCCACATACATTGCACACAAGAAACATTTCTGAATTTTGCATTGTTTAAGAATTAGTTCATTACTCATTTTCCTTTGACCTTTAAGTTAAAGCCAGCATTATTCAAATGCATTGGGCCTGGTTCTGATCTGCAAATAAAAAAAAAAAAAAAAGATACTTTACTTTTACCTTCTAGAAGTCTACTGTATGTAGGAACACATGGCTTGCATTCAGTCAGTGCAGCTCAGACTATTGAAAAACACTGATCTGGTGGTACTCAGTTCTCTTATACCCTATGTGATGGAGACAAAATTTCCAAGAGGTTGTAGCATGTAGCCAGAGGTTCAGTATCTCCTGATGAGTTTAACAGGACAGTTTCTGGTTATGGCCTGTAGTTGAGCACCACAGTATTCAGTGGGGTGCTGCCTGGATTTGCATGCTCAAAAATACCTTCATTGCATAATTTTGTGGGTATTCAGAAGTAAACTTTTGATTGCTCAGATGAGAGCTTTAAAATGTTGCACGAGCACAAAATTATGGTCTTAGATTTGCTGTGGCTTTCTGCTAACAGCAAACATAATCTGACAACTAAAAGGAGCCCCAGAGCCTTTTGTGTGGTCTTTATCATGGAATGATTACCAGCAAAACAATATACTCCTGGTGGCATTTCCATTCCCCAAGCAATTCCTGCCTTTCACGTCACTGATGTTACTGTCATTTGAAATACTCCTTAATGACAGTCAAAAGCTTTCTCTTCATTTCAAGGGGGGACAAAAGGCAAACCCCTCATATCTGCCTGTGTCCAGGTACTGGATATTGCTCAAAATGCTTCATTGCACTAGATGATTGCTAACAGAGACCAAAGAGTTACAAATGGTGTAAACCCTTAACCTGGTTGTGGAGTCAGTGCAGATTTACCTGGCGTTTGTGAGACCAGGGCTTGGCTGTGGGCACTTGCACAAGCTGCCAGTGCAGTATCTTTGCCTGCGAGATAACTGAACCGTGCGATAAGCTCCAACGCTGCTGTCAGCTCTGTGACTTCCACAAAACACCTGGGAGTGGTAGCTTCCTACGCAAGGCTGCAACCAGCATTCCTTGGGAGTGCAGCACACCTTCTCCTGACTGTTGAAGGGAAGAGGGGTGGCCAAGGCCTTGGGGGCATCAGCCTCTGCTTCAGCCTCTTGCTGGTGCTTATCTCTCTCCTCCACTCCATCCTCAGTATTGGTGCCTGATGCAGTTCCAGTGTTTGCTCCTGCAGTGATTGTACTTCTTCACCTGGCTGCTGAGACATTGCTCTCATTTTCCTGGTTAGAGCTACCTCTTCCTCACGAAGGCACAACAGCCTGCAAGCAGCAGGGCTGCAGCTCTAGAAAATGGAAGTCCAGCTTCTTTTCCCTGTCTTTCCCTTTTCTTGTAAGGACAGGATAAATTGTGGCTTTCTCTTGACATGTGGGGCAAATTATAGCCTGCCAGAATGTCCTCCTGTGCATACACTTCCATCACAGCCTTTGCAGAAAAAAATATGTTGGTATTTCTGAGTAGTTTGGAAAGATTCAAAGTTTCAGAACCATAATCCATAACTGGTATCAACACAGTAGCAGTTCAGTCTATATCCTCCTGCAGTGCTTGTTAAAGTCTTCTAGAAAATACATGAAATTAATAAAGACATGTTTTCATTTGATTCAAAAAAAGCTTTTCTGGCCTTAAATTCAGATTTCATCAATAACTCTATGCTTATGAATTATGGAAAAAAACCTATCAGCAGTTTAACAGAATGAGACTGCCTTCTTTCACTTTCCAGTCCTTTCTGCTCACACACGATGTACAGTGGTATAGCCACAAAGCTATAGCTATTCTAGTTTGTGAAGAACTCCTCCAAGGTTTTAGTCTCGAGCAAAGTTTTAGGACTTCATTCAGATTTCAGAGTTTTGGTCTGAAGTAAACATGGTCTGATACATCACTAGTAATGATCTGGACACTCACAGTTCATTTCAAATTATCAATAATACAACCTTTGTGGTAAACGGTCACAGATTTATGTTAGAATTTGCAGAACAGGCTTTTGGAGGTTGCTTTGCAGCCTTTTGAAACACTGGTTTTTTCCTGTTAGCCTTCCAAACTCACATATCTAAAGGCGCCTTGAAGTGAAAGACATAGTGAGAGTGTCACAAGGCTGCCCTGGCTCCAAAATAACAATAATACACAAATAGTTCAGCTATTGAATAGGATTGGATAATCCTTTGTACTTTTAGTATTTCACCATCTGCCATGTCTAAAAAGAAGTACATGTAGCCAGGAGCACCGTGAAAGATAGGCAGGCAAGGGATCACGACCCCTGCTTTTGACCTTGATGCTGAGGACTCATATCTCAAAAGAGATCTAGGACTGCAAACCTGTCACTAGTCCTGCCCTTTAGAGGCAGACAATTGGCAGGGCACAGATTCATCCCCGTAAAAATGAGAAACTGTTGGAGAGGGCTTAAGGGAAGGAGAAGGGAAAGAAGACCAGAGAACAACAACTGCATTTCGAAGTACAGAACTTATTCCTCTCAACCCTCCTATCAGCATTTCCCTCCTCTCATTTCCATAGTGAAGGCAGATATAAAGCTGTGAAAGATGTTCAAGATGTGGCATCCATTTGAAAACTTCCCAGGCAGTTGTGCTAACATGTTTTTCAAGACTGCCGGTGGGTCTTTCATCTGCATTAGCTGCACATTCTTTACTTTACTTGTTGGGTTTGGTTTTTTGGGGTTTTTTTTGTGTGTTGTTTTTATTTTTTTTTTTTTCTATTTTTTTATTTCTTCCCTTTCTTTCTCCTGCACTGGCTTTTATCCGCTGCAGGACAAAGTTCCCCTTCAAACCCCACCTTAGAACTAGCTAATTTACACAACAGAAGCAGCTTGCTTACCACCACTTTTGCATCTGTATTTACACAGGAGAGGCACCTGGGTCCAAGCGAAGCTCTTTTGGCAATTGATTTCCCTTTGCAAATCAGGAGTGCATTCCAGAGCTTCACTCACTTTAAGTTCACACCAAATATGCAGGTTCAGCTGCCTTATTCATGAGAGCAAGGCAAGCAAGAGCTGGCCTCCTATTTGATTTCACATAACAGCAAGGGCTGCATTGGGGGGTTATGTTGGTGGGGGGTTTATTTGTTTGTTTGTTTGCTTGCTTGGTTTGGGGTTTTGTTTTTTGTTTGTTTGTTTCCCTTCTTTAAGTGCTAGAACAAATAAGCAGAGGTTTCTGCTTTCAAAGGACAGACTGGTGGATACATCGTATCAATTTTCTTGTCCTAGGTTACTTATTTTTCATTAGGCTGTTTTTGGTGTTTAGGTGGGAAAAAAAAAAAAAAAAGGGAAGGTCTATGCCAGAAGTATAAAGCTGAGGTGTTGATATTTCACAAAATTGTTTCTTTTCCTGTTTGTTTGTTATTAACAGAGGTTTTAATACTCAGTCACAGAAAAGGGGGGGAGGGGGAGGTGGTAAGTTGCCTGCCTTGGCCAACCTATTGAAACAAATCATCTCCTTTTCCAAACTATTTCCATTCCCCTCATTAATCCTTCTTTCCTGCACAGCTTAACTCTCCCATCCTGTTATCTTTGCCTCATGATTCACCCAAGACAAAGTTGATGCTTACCATAATAAATTCCTCCAAGAGACCTGGCAAAAAGAAAACATGACAAGAATCTGCAGGTAGACTGGAACCTGAATGGCTGGCCTTAAGCTATATTGATATTTCTGTAGTGATATATAAATGACCTGCAATAAAGAGCTAGACCTTTGGTTTACTAGGGCCAGTTACTTGGTTTTAGATGTGGCTGCTAATTAGTCTTTCAAAGGAAGATGAAAAGTCACCGTATTACATCAAACTCCAATGTAATGCTACACACAGGAAATTTTTCTTCAGCCTTACAAAAGCAACAAGATCTGTCATGCTAATTCTGGTATTCTCTTAATCCAAATACCTACAAATGTTATCAATCAACATCAAATAACTGAGTCCTAATCAAAATCAAGGTCAAAAATCTGCATATGAGACTAAGGTAATTGTGTCATTGGTCATAATAAATCGCCCTTTAAAAATATTTTTTTTTTCCTTTATTTCAAAAAGGTTGCAAATAAAATGACCTGATTTTCTCTGACCCAGTGAAGGGAAATGAAATAAGAACAGCTGGGTAGGTCAAGAAGATGAGTCATATTACAGTCAACTCACCAGGAAGGGCCAGAGATCTGGACTACAGGAACTAGGAAAACTGAGTGGGAGTAAAGCAATTGCAAGTATATTGGACTCTTATTCAAATCCCTTTAAATGGGCTTTTAGTTCTCTCACTGACAGAGCCAAATAGAAGTCAAGAAGAAAACTGATAATATTTTGTTGGAAATATTTGACAAAAGTAGAAAAAAAAGATTGCTCTTAACAAAATATTCAACTGAAAATGTCAATCTTTTATTTCAAAATATGGGCTGCTGTCTGAAAACCTGGAATGTTTTAGCAGAAGAACTAATTTAGGTAAAATCAACAATCTATCACAATTGTTGTCAAAAGAATTCTTACTCTTGACCAAAATCAATTCACTGAAATTCTGGCAAGCACTGTGAACAATACATATGCTTTCATTTTACTATTAATGGTATTAATGTTAGAAAGAGCAAGCTATGCTTTTTTTCACATGTGTTTGATTACTTTTACTTCCAAATATGGATTTGATTTAATAGTGATCTTCTAGAACAGGACACACCCTTGCATGCTTCACACTCTGCTCCCTATAAATCACTCATAAACTCTTTCCCCTGGCCAAAATCATTCCTTTGCACACTGCTCCTCATTATTTCCACCATTCTGCTTCTTGTCTGCTCACTTGATACTGTAGTGCCCATACGTAATCTCCCAGTGATGTCTCAAAGCAAAACAAGGTAATTGTGGATGAATGAAAAAGACTGTGAGTCCCCAGGACCTCAAATAATGCTCTAAATATGAATCTGCAGCATGCCAGTGGAATAGCTGAAAACTCTCTTCAAGTCAGTGAAGATCAGGTAAAATTTGAGGCAAGCAAAGGCAGGCAAACAGTCTTTGGATTAAGCACATGGGGGTTTTGCTCTATGATTTTGCCTCAGGTTCATTTTGAAGCTTATAAAGTTTTTTAATTGCACCTTCAGTGTTTGAGGTTTTATTGAGATTTTGGGTTTGGGGTGGGGGGTTTATTTGGTTGAGGGTGGTGGTTGTTTTTTTTTGGGGGGTTCTTTGTTTGTTTCTGGGTAAAAAGAATATCAAAATACAACAAATACTCAGACAAACTGGCAGGAAATATTTCCCAAAACCAAGAGAAACTAAGATGAAATCAAGGTACCAGCCACTCATATTGCCCTTACTAGTCACTCCAGCACCAAAATTAGTTTTTTTGTCTCATGAGGAATAAGGAGGAATGTATGTGTGAGAGCAATATCTCCAAAGGACCAAGTACTGTATTGCCCAGTACATGAATTCCCACTAGCTCAGTGCTAAATAGATGCATGGTGGGATGTATTTAAGTATCACTGAACTTCAAGAGAGCAATGAGTGCTTCAGATCACTGACTGTTGTGGAGTCTCCATCCTTGGAAATACTCCAGACTCAGCTGGCTATGACCCTGAGCAACCTGATCTAACTTTGAAGTTGCATCTGACTTTGAAGTTGGCTCCACTGTGAGTGGGTGTTGGACCAGGTGACATTGAGAGATACTTTCCAACCTAAGTTGTTCTATGGTTCTCTCCAAAGCTGCTCAAATTAGTCGCTTTTACAGCTAGAGAGGCATAAAAATAAAAGATGTCAATAATGCTCTAGTTTAGACAGCAGCATAAGTCATGTCTCTCTATCCAAAGGCAAGGACAAGATGTGAGAGTTACTGAAGCCATGATGATTTAACACTATAAACAAGGCAATTCTTTGGAAGGTAAGATACTATCTTTTTATTAAGCTGAGTGATAAGGACAGAAAAACAAAGATAAGGTTTAAGGCATGTAAGCCTTTTTCAGGTCTGCTTTTTTCATGTCAGGTCATCTTCAGTTGATCTTGTAAATAATCCTAATTACTGCAGTGCTGAACTATGGAGAGATGGTGACTCTATGCATATAATTACTCAAGAACATGAAGAATGTGTATTAAGGAGATTCGCAGCCTGAAGCAAAAGGACCACTGAGTTTGTTTTGAAATAAAATACAGTGTAAAGAATTTTTTTGCACAGACTGTAAAATTGCTGTTCAGTTCACTGGAAATGATAGTGTCTGCTGAAGAGAAGCCCTGGTCAGCACAGCAAACTGCATTTCAGGTCAGAAGTAAAGATGTTCTTTGCCAGCAGTGATGGCCTTCAAAGAGCTTCCTAGAGGCTGTACTTGCTGTGTGCCAGCTCTGTGAATCACTCATTTACACAAAATCTATCTATGTTATATACATTTAAAGCAAGAAACCAGGCTTCACCTTCTTTATTCTCAGAGATGTCTTACTTTTTTAACTGCTCAATATTAAGATATCCCCCAGGCACAGTGTGGCAGCTGTGAATATCCTGTATTCAGAGAGTAGTCTGGCCCGGTCAGGATGGTCTGTATCTTGGACAAATCCAAACCTCCTACATTTTTGCCCTTAGATTACCCTCTAGATTATTTGTTAAAAAGTCCCTGCTATTCAGCAGCAGAATGAGTTATTTGTTTAGAACACTAAAGCCTCCTTTCCTTTGGTTCTCAACTATCTACAACTCCAGGCAGCTCAGCACGCCTCTACTGCTGCCTCTCACTCTGTGTGGATTAACTAAGGATGCAGTTATCTTGGTGGGAGATGTGGAGAGGGGGGCCTCTTGGGATTTGTTTCCAAGTGCTGATATTTGTAGAGAATCCAAGGTTATATAGGGGGTAGACTATACATTTCCAAAACAAGGTAGCAGTTCTGAAAAGAAGTCACTCTGTACTGGCTGGATAAGGCACAAAGGACCCACATCCAAAGCCCACTGGATCAATGGAAGGATGTGCAACAACCTAATCTGATGAAACACAGGGCAATGAGACATTCAGAATCTGAAGCCTTTGATACATGAGCCCTGTAGCAAAGATTCCCTGGATGCCACGAAGGTGAACTGAGGTTAGCGAGGAGCAGATAAACACAGGAGAGCACAAACTTCCATCCACCTGATGAGGGAGCACAGTTTGCTTTCATCTAAGCGGGGCCCTGTGTTTTCTAAACATTTCAGATGCTGCATTCTTGTTTTGGGTTGGTTTTCATTATTAAAAACTCAGCAAATGAAACCCTAAAAAAAAAAAAAAAAAAAAAGGGCGGGAAGGAGAGCTGCTCCCACATCTTCACCTCTAGGTGCATTGCTTGACCCTGCCCACAGCCCCACCTCCAGTGACTAACAGAAATGTAAATCCCAGTGGCACACAAGAAGATGCTGTTTTTATGTACCAGCAGAGTGTGCCTGGGGAAAAGGTATGAAATCATCACCAAGGAATCTCAGCATTTGTATGCAGCTCCAAATGAACCACTATCTTCTGCTTATTGTCTGGGTAAAGCCCTTTATTTCTTGAGGCCTGCATATTTGAGTTCCTACCTGTCGCAGACAAACCAGACATTTTGTTCTTCTTGCAGCTGCATCCTGTATACTCAGAGGTGCCCCATGATGTCTCGGATTTTCCCTTCTTTTCTCTTTATTGGCATCATTTTCCTCATTGAAGAACTATAGCAATGTTTTGTTTGGACAGGAAACAACGACAACTACCAGAGCTGCCATGAACATCCTGTTACCTGCAAGCAATGCTCCCCATGCTGATTTTTCATAAAGCATCTTTCCAAATTTCTAGACCAAAATGGCTTGAAAACTCATTAGTTTACATGAAGCTGCTGCAATTTTGTAAGGCCTAATATTTCACTAAGTTTTCTATGAAGCTCCGATATCAGCCCTGTTGTTTTGACAAGGTTCTGAAATCCATCCTCAGTGAATTTTGTCTACAGAGAATCAAGGGCCTTGTAAAGAGGAAAGACAGCTCCCCATAACTTGTAGCTCATGGTTCAGGCAGAAACACCTGTACCCGATGCCCTGCCTGGAGAACAGAGGCCAATCAGGCAGCATAAAGCACTCCATTCCTCATTCTACACCTATTAAATGCTCAAGGGTCAGCACATTGTTTCTGACAAGCAATCACTGAAGGAGAATACCATTTTGACACCTAAACAGACTCTGAACCTTTTTTAAAAGCATTCTGTTTTCAGTACAAGATGTAAGAGAGCATCTTAACTGGCATATGACTTGTGCCTAATTTCTTGTGACTAACAGTCCTTGGGTGCCATGGAGGCACCCAATGCTTGCATGGAGGGCATGTCCAGGCCCCACAGACACCTCCAGTCTATGCATCCACAGAATAACTGAGCAGAGGACATTACAGAGAGTATCTATTCCTAGGATCTACCTAGGGCAGACCTAAGCAGGGTTCAGCACAAAACACAATCAACCTGAGAGCTTTACTGAAGCAACAAACCCTAGTCTTTCTTTTCACAGGCAAGTGTTGTCCTTCACACTGCTTTAAAAAGCTGAGATCCACCTTATGTGGCTAGTGCCTCCTGAACAGCCTAGGTGCAGTCCATCACACATAGGCTTGTGCTCACCTTTATCATGACATAATCTGTTCAAGAAGTTTTTCAACTAATTTCTGCATACTAGCTAATAAGAAGCACCCTGGCTGGGTGCAAGTGACAGGTGTGTTTGCTGTAGCACTCAGGGGAGGACTTGGATAACCCTCAGAAGCCTGCTATGATGGGAATAGTGTAAAACATTTTGTCAAACATGACTGCACACTCTGTGTGCCAGGGGTGGTTTATGTTGGATATCAGGACAAATTTCCTCACTGAAAGGGTTTTCAAGCAGTGTAACAAGCTGCCCAGGGAAGTGGTTGAGTCACCATCCCTGGAGGCATTTAGAGGATATGTAGATGCGGCACTTAAAGCCATGATTTAGTGGTGGAGATGACAGTGCTAGGTCAATGGTTGGATGTGATAATCTTAGAGGTCTTGTTCAACCTGAAAAAAATACGTGCTTCAATGATTATGTGGTATAATTCCTTAGACCCTGGGGTGAACTGAGATCTCTGTAAGTATTAATCTCAGGTAATTATTCTATAAAATTTTGTTAGAAGAAGATATGATATGTGAGCACTCTAGGGCTAAGGAGAGATGGGTTTAATGCCCAGTCTTCCACAGCCTCTGTCTCATGTGTGACTGTTGTGAAACAGACACCATCTCTTCTCTGGTCACATCCCGGGAGGCTGGCAGGAATTACATGGCAACCCATGTCTGACTGTTCCCTTATTCTTCTTCTCCATCCTCCACCTTTCCAGTCCACTGCTTGCTATTTGCAGCCATCAATCCCGGGAGCTGCAGCACAGCCTCCAAGGATCATCTAGTTCCAACCCCCTGCCAGAGGCAGGGACACCTCACAGTACAGCTCACTCAAGGCCTCGTCCAACCTGGACTTGAACACCTCCAGGGAGGGAGCAGCCACAACCTCCCTGGGCAACCTGTACCAGTGCCTCACCACCCTCACTGGAAAGAACTTCCTCCTGACATCCAGTCTAAATCTCCCCTCTGCCAGTTTAAACCCATTGCCCTTAGTCCTGTCATTGCAAGACCTTGTCAATAGTCCTTCCCCAGCCTTCCTGTAGGCCCCCTTCACATACTGGAAGGCTACTATAAGGTCTCCTGAAAGCCTTCTCTTCTCCAGGCTGAAGAGCCCCAACTCTCTCAGCCTGTCCTCATAGGAGAGTTGCTCCAGCCCTCTGATCATCTTCGTGGCCTCCTCTAGACCCGCTCCAGCACTTCCATGTCCTTCCTATGCTGAGAGCTCCAGAACTGCACACAGTACTCCAGGTGGGGTCTGACGAGGGCAGAGTAAAGGGGTAGAATCCCCTCCCATACCCTGCTGGCCACACTGCTCTTGATGCAGCCCAGGACTCAGTTGTCTGTCTGGGCTGCATGTTGTCTCTCTGGGCTGCATATGGCACAGAGAGAGGTTTGTTAACACTGTGCAGGCTACTACAGTGTTCAAAAAAAAAAAAAAAATCATACCTTTCACTTGTGCTGGGAAATCCATGTCCATTAGGGCAAGATGCATATATAAGTTCACACATATATTTGTGTGCATGTACGTTATATATATTTTCTGCATATATATACATCACTATACATCTGTATCTACTTACAGGATGTGTATCTGTGTGGTTTAAGCCTTATCTGTAGAAACAGGCTACTATACCCCTTATGAAAAACAAACATTTATTGCTGACTTGTCAGGCATATTCTTCCTCATTTTTTTTTTTTTAAACTTGGCCAGTACAATAGTACGTTGGCCATCTGTGCAGAGGAGAAGAGGGGTTTAATGAATAGACAAAGCAGGGAATGATTGACTGATTGGGACTGTTTCCCAGTCTCATTCATACCAGCCATACAATGGAATCACTCCCCATTTACACCGCCAGAAGTGAAAGGAGAATCACGTCTGTTTTGAGTTCATTCCTCAAGCTCAGATCATCCTCCTGGGCAAAAGACTTTCAAGCATGTGCTGCTGAAGCCAGGCTATCTGGTTTATTCAGAACATGCTCAAGCCTTTTATATGTGCTAGTAAATTTAGCTTTTCCTCAGTCCCTCTGATGGTGTCACGCAGCAGACATGGCCTTTGTATAGGGCTAGGACAGTTTGTGTACGGACAAACTTGTTTATGCAACCCAGTATGCCCCTTCCTTTTTTTGTCCCCATGTATAATGACAAAGTTCTAGGCACGTGGGCAGATCACTTTCTTTCCCCTTTTGTCAGAGCACAAATTTACAACAGCCCGTTTGCATACCGTGCGCTGGATTTTAATCAAGTTCACTGTAAGGAGAGATAATAAAAATGAGAACCATGATTACTTCACAGTTGATTTCATTTGAATAAAGAGCTGCTCAATGACAGATGGTTTCTAGAGCTGCTCTATATGTGAGCTGCCATGATGTTGAATAGTAAGAAGAACAAGAAGGTATGCTGCTGTGGTCTTCGGGTCTTTACATTGTCTTATCTATATTCATGTTTTATTCAGAGAGGAAATTAGATTCCACACCATTTTTTATTCAGAAGAGAAGGTTGGAAAGGGATAATGCGCAGTGTGCAAACCTGCCAGCTTCTCACGGATCAGGTCCACATCCTTTTGCTCTGCCAATACAGCTTTAACAGTATTCTCCACCAGCAAAACGGCTTATTGTGAATGTAGCTTATATCAGGAAAGCTGCGCTTTTGGCAGTGCCGCTTGTTTCACTTCCACCCCTAGCCCAGAGGCAAACCTGTCAGCCCAGAAGAGCAAAGCAAGGGCTTCTGTCTGTAAGACCTGTGTGAGGTAGGAACATCTCTATGAACTGCCTGATGTGCCTAGATCAGCAGTTCCTTGTAGTGCAGACGTGAGCTGGTAGTTTGTTTACAGTGTCCTTGGATTCAGTTACTTCTGTTGGTTATTTTTGCCATATCAGATACATACTGCACAAAATTTTTGAGAGCTTTCTTTTCAGAGTTTTACTGTAATAATGCCTCTTTAGCATATATTGGGGCATTATATAACCTGCCTGAAACAAAGATCACAGTATCACAGTATCACCAGGGTTGGAAGAGACCTCAAAGATCATCAAGTCCAATCCATCACCACAGACCTCAAGACCAGACCATGGCACCAAGTGCCATGTCCAAACCTGCCTTGAACACCTCCAGGGACGGTGACTCCACCACCTCCCTGGGCAGCCCATTCCAGTAGCCAATGACTCTCTCAGTCAAGAACTTTCTCCTCACCTCCAGCCTAAACTGCCCCATGTGCATCTTGAGACTGTGTCCTCTTGTTCTGGTGCTGGTTGCCTGAGAGAAGAAGGTAACTTCCCCCTGGCTACAACCACCCTTCAGGTAGTTGTAGACAGCAAAAAGGTCTCCCCTGAGCCTCCTCTTCTCCAGGCTAAACAATCCCAGCTCCCTCAGCCTCACTTCATAGGGCTTGGTCTTGAGGCCTCTCACCAGTCTCCTTGCCATTCTCTGGACACNTTAGGCAGGTGTCAATCAGCACCCCCAGATCCTTTTCTGTTTGGCTGCTCTCCAGCCACTCCCACCCCAACCTGTAGCTCTGCATGGGGTTGTTGTGGCCAAAGTGCAGCACCCAGCACTTGGATTTATTGAATGCCATCCCCTTGGACTCTGCCCATCTGTCCAGGTGGTTGAGGTCCCGCTGCAGAGCCCTTCTGCCCTCCAACCCAGCAACATCAGCCTCCAGCTTGGTGTCATCTGCAAATTTGCTGGTGACTGACTCTATGCCCTCGTCCAGATCATCAATGATGATGATTGCAAACTCCTCCTTTCTGCAAAATCTGCTGGTCACAACTATAATTTCTTACCTCATCTTGCAACGTCTTGGTGACATACCCTTGTTGGAATAAGTGGGTTTTCATAAGCAATTTAGAGTATGCTTTTTTTCTTCTTAAACAGAATATTGTTTGTCCTCTTCCACCTTTTCTGATCTCTCCCTGATTGCATGCTTACTGATGCTAGCTGCTTTATTCAGATTGGATGTCTTCTGAGATGCAATGGAAAATCATTGACTCGACTAATTAAGTGCCAGCCTTGCTTTGCATTTAGAATGAGTTTTCCAGAAAAGGCAAACCCCTGCAATTTCTAAGCATCCAATTAATAGTTAGGTAGGTCAAAAATTGTAGGGAGAAGGAATAGTTTTTATTAAACCAGCCATTGTGCTTGGAAGGGTTACAGAAGGTTTTAAGCACATCCCCAACCCCAAGCTTCAGTACTGAAAACAGCAATCTTTAAAACTAGGTATGGTTTGAAAACTATTGCTCTAAGTTCTGCTAATACATCAGAAAACAATATTGCTTGAGATGAAAGGTGGTTGGTGCCTGTGGCTTGTTGGCAACAGAAGGGATTGTCAGAAGAGGAGTCCAGAAGGACATTAGCCCAGTGGTTCAGAGGGAAAGAGAGAGGTAATTTATCACCTGGGGAGCATGCATGCATTTGCTGAAAATAAGTTACTGAGGGATTACAATGTGCCATAAAACCACTGTCTGTATTGCATCCACAAATTTCGCATCCAGTAATGATTAAAACTAAGAAGTAAATATTTCAGCTCCTCAAACCTCATTAACAGGAGCCTTTCCAGTGGCTTTAAAATGCTTTGAATTGTGCTCACACAGAGCACATTCATCTTGTAAGCTTTTGGACTAAACTTTTTCGGCTGTTGAATCATGGGTTCAGTTAGTGACCACCTGTGACTCTTGAGATCACTGTGATTATTAGCTTAGGCAAATGCACTTTTCTTCCATTCCTCCTTCCTGTCTCCATTTATCCTACCAGGGTATTCACCTGTTGTGCATTGTCTAAACCCTTGATTAGGAGGTCTCCGGGTCAGGGCCTGTCTTTGTGTCCTTTGTTAGATCTCTTCAATATTAATCCCTTTCACATTGGCAGTATATGAAAGGTGGATTCCTCACAAATTCTTATTAAGTACCCAATTAATAAGAGCAAGAGCATGTTAAGAGCACAGCATGGAGACAATGCTCCATTCAGATGCTGCATGAAATCTTGATGCTGATACTGTCATTTGAGCGAAGTCTGTCTAGAGCTGGAGATGAATCCTGTGATGAGCACTAGGAAAGGATTATTAACAAAGATGTGATTTTATTTATTTATTTGGAGTTCAAGGCATGCATGACAACATACAAAGTGATTCTTTCATTTTTCTTTACATGCTGTTCATACAGATTCTATTTCAGAAATTTGAACATAATTTAATCCTAGGAAAAGAGTCTAAATTGGCCAAAACATTAGTCCCTGAACCTGAGTATCACTGGTGGGTTCAGTCTGTTTTACATCTTCTCTAGCAACGTATCAGAACACTATTTTTGGCCATTTGTATGAACTAGCACCCTCTCTTGGTGTATCTCTGTGTTTTTAGGGGACTCATTAGGTCCCATGTGCTGAAGGATTAATGAAAGTCATGTCAGACCCAAAATATGAGTAGAGCATAAATCCTATGTGAGGACCCTTGTGGCAGATAGGCACTAAATGAAAAGGGGGTTGTGTTAGTCTGAGAGGAACGCTTTGAGTGAGATGATTTTTTGGGGTCAGTAACAACAGGGAATTGGCAAGGGCCAGCTTTGAGGGCAAGCAAAATGAAGGGAAAGATTTTGGTAAGCCTGACTGGGACTGTAATTTGGCTGTAACTTGATAGAAGATGTTGAGTTTCACCTTTAACACCAAAGCAAATAAGATGCCAAGCTACAATATTTGCTTTCAGAGTAGATGGTTCCAAATTTCTGGGAAGAAAGGTTGCCAGTGGGGCAACATCTGAGATTGCCACTGGGTCCATACTGAGAGGTGCCAAGCTGTGAAACCTGGTACTTTTTCCAGGCTCCTTCCCCTTACAGAGTTCCAGGCTTCCTTCTTCTCTTGCTCCAAGTCTCCTCAACTATAAACATCAGAAAGCATGGGCACACATGGAGTGCCTTGAGTTTCTGACTCTACCGTAGCAGTGCCTTGAAAAAATATTCCCACGGTGCACCTCCGGCTGTGGATGCGAGGTGATAAAGGCAGGCCTCTGTGTGCTCCCAAAGATGCTGGGTGCTCATTTTGGCATTCATTGCCCTATAGAGCAGCCCTCAGGCCTCTCTGAATGGTAACAGGTGCTTCTGGCCCCATTGTGCTGTCCCAGCTGTCAGGGATTTCTGGGGACCAGTGAGTGAGATTGTGTAGGAGTTGCTTTAGTGGCTCTCTGCCATTCAGGAATTCTTTTGCGCCAAGGGAATCCTCCAACAGCTGTTTAGGCTGGCTTGGTGACAGCTTTGTGCTGCTGGAGCTGGGCAAAGCAGCCCCAGCTGGGCCAAGGATCTGGCTCCTTGCATGTAGCTTGCTTATTTAGGCCTGTCGCCCTGTTTTGTAGGTAATCTCCGCTACTGTTAGTGAATGCAGCAAGCTGCTGAAGTTGGTGGTCTTTGCCAAAGAGCAAAATGCCGACTGATGTAATTGGAATGTGAGATCTGCAAAGCTTGAAAATTCTGCCAGATACTGGTTAAATGGAGATGGCATCTCATTAAAAGGAAGAATGGGGTCTCTGTGCATGTTTTCTGTCCTTACTTTGGGCAATGGATCTCCAGCAAGTCACCTCTACAAAAGCTAAGCATTTAAAAGATGGGATGTAGAAGAGCTGGATCTGCGAGTGAAATGCAGAGCTGCAGGCCTATCGTATTCAAGAATGCAACACCCAGGTGCAACAAACGAAGACCTGCCTGAAGGCTACATGTTCCTTATAAACAAAGATATGCTTTGCCACACCATGCTTTTGGTTCGTGTGTGTGTCCTCAATGTCCTTCCTCATCCCTTTGTGCTATAGCCTATTCAGTAGCCACAAGGAGCATATCATGAGGCCAGCTAGCGACAGTGTCCCCATATCTACTGAGTCACGACTGGCAATGCATGCCTCGAGGATCAGCTGTTTGATTATCCAGAGAGCATGTGGCTTTACTCAGCTGCTTCAGGCAAAAAAAGCCAAGACAGACAACTGACTGATTGTCAAGAAGTGTGGACAATGAGGCAGAAGGGGGAATCCATGTGACTGATTTCTGAGTATGGTCCTTCAGTATCCAGTCAAAATAGAATGGGCTTGAGCTATCTGATGACCTGCATATGTAAAAATATTTGTCCCTATTCAAAAGAGAGTCGGACACCATATATTGTGAATGGAACAATGAATGCAAGCAATTGGAAATCCAAGATGTGCCTTGTAGCTAATTCATATGAAATGGCAGTATTTCCCCCAGTGCACTGTAGATGTGCAATCAGGCCCAAACAAAGCTGTGAGCAAAAGTGGCAGAAAATAAACCTCCTTGATAATGAGCAAGCCCATTAATTTTCTGCTGCTAAATATGCAAATACTGAAACAAGTTAAGCGAGAGTAGTTTTTTAAAAAGGCATTTTTCTGTTAATTTTTCTATATTTTGCAGCCTAATGGATAAAAATGCAAAGCTGACAGGTTGCTTTAAAGAGATGTTCCTTGTGGGACATTAAAAAGTCTTCACACATCACGGCAGACGAAACAGACAACCACATTTCTGTCTTTCCTCTGAACAAAAGTGGGGCTGATTTTTACATACAGTGCTGCTAAAGGGTATGTTTTATTCCAGTAACAGGATTGAGGAAGGATAAGCAATATTGATACCATCTAAAAATTACAGTATTTGCTATTATTTGGAATACATCTCCCTCAGAAAGATGGAAATGGCATTCACTTCCCTCACCTCTGTTACATACACGATTACAGAATTATTTGACCTGGATTAATCCACAACAATAATTCCTTGAAGAGGTCTTCCCAAGACAAGAGATGTAAAGGTTGTCTAGATTATTTCTTTCTGGATCTTAGTGAAGACACATCCTGCAGATGGTGTCCCTATGGTATGCCAGGTGGATGGGCAAGGCAGAGCCACAGAGCAAGCTCTGCCCCCAGCACAGCCTCCCAGACCTTATCTGTAGAAGTCAGAAAAGACCAGAGCCACACCACATCTCCTGTGCAGAGCAGAGTGAAAGGTGTGGGGTGTTCAACACCTGTAGATGGGTTTGACTTTCTGCAGATACCTTAGGATTGGTGATATCCCTGGAAATCTCTCCGATTTGAACCACCCACCTCTCTTCTTTCTCCAGCCCCTGTAAGTGAAACTTCACTGTGTTGACAACATGATGGATGGGAGCCTGGGCTCAGGTAATGGACACTCTCCAGACACTCAGTTGCCCCAGGGGCCTTGGCATGCCCTTTCCTGCTGTGGGGGAAGCCCACATGTGGGGAGCCAAGCTGGGGGGCAGTTTCCCACAGGAGGCAAGAGAGGCTGGGTGGGTTTGGAGCCAGGGCTTGCAGCTATTTAAATGCAGAGGTAAATTTCATCTGCAACGAGAGCCAGCATATGTGGGGGTTAGAGGGAGGGATGGACTCTCCCTGAGGTGATATCCTCCCTGTGAGGGACTCTCCAGGGTTATTCAGCGTAGGCTGCACAAATCTTTTTGATTTGTAGATACATGTTGATCTTATTTGAAAGAAAACAATCCCTTCTCCCCATTCCCTCCCTGGGTTACTTTAAAATCTTCTTCTGCCATGAGGACTTTATAAAAACTGAGACTCTTCACTCTATCAAAGAGAGTCCTGCTGAGTGGGAGCCACGGAATCAATGTCAAAATAAACCTGGAAAGTATTGCCAAAAGTAGTAACAATAAAAGTGTGTGTGGTGTGAGAAAACCTTTTGTGAGCAAATTAAAAGAGGAAAGCAGAGGAAGATTTTCTGAAGCAGAGTCCAGAGAAACTCCTAGTGCGAAACCTAAGTGCTGCTGGCCTGGCTTCTGTCCCTCCAGCCTTGTTTCGGTGCTACAGAGTCCTCTCAGCAGCCCTGGCTCTTCCTCATCACACGTTATGCCTGTTTCAACACACAAAGCAGCATGCTCGATCCATTTCACTGATCTCATTGCCCCACTCCAGAAAAAGTGACAACTCTGTGCACAAAGCTCGGTGCAGATTTACTCTGCTCCAAAGTTAGAGCACAGTACAGATTAGGAAGAAATGCTTCATGCTCCTTTGAAAGTCTATGTCATTGCAACCTGCTAACACAGGAAGAGGGCCAGCTATTATCTTTTCATGCAGTGGTTTTTGTCAGCTTGAGCATGGGTAATGTCAGCAGGCTGAAATTTTTCATGGTTTAATAACAAGCAACCAACATTTTGAGAGCAGCTCACATTTATATCATCTCCCTTGGTTTTGACCACCTTGAAAATCAGCAGCATTAAACACCAGGCAGTTACCACGACCAACTTAAAAGCCATTGGTGATGATGGACCAGGTAGAGGAATACTGTTTTCTCAACACCACTTTTATCTCATACTTTAAACCCCCATCAAAGAATTTCATGCATATTTCTCTACATATTGCAACTTGTTGCAGGGGTTGGACTTGGATTGTCTTTTTAGTTAATTGCTACTTCACTTTGTATTTTATTTAAAACACACCAGTTCTAAGAAGTTTTGTTAGGAGGTCATTGTCTCAGGTACTGCAGAAATGTCAGTTATGTTTTCATTTGCTCCTTTATTTCCTTTTTTTTTTTTGTTCATGTTTTCCTCCAGGCCATTCCCCCTTGAGGTTCAGAGTCCCTGAGACTGTGTTCCAGCTCCTTTGTTTTCCAGCTCAGCATCCTTCCATCGTTAGTGATGTAGTTCCAAAATGCACTTATTCCTTACACCTGAGATAAGAATCTTTGGGGTTTTCTTTGAGTGGTTTCTCTTCCTTTGGCCTCACACGGAAATGTTGCCCTTCATGTGCAATAAATTTGCACCACTTTGATTTACAAATTCATCTTCCCTGTCCTTGTGGACCTAATCCTGTAATTTGATCCAGACAGAGAAGCTACAAGTACAGTGGTAAATTAAACATGCCCAGCAGTGTTCCTGGGCACTGTGGCCAGTTGTCATGGAAAGGCATTATCTGTGCTAGCAAACTTGTCTAGCTTAATGTGGGCACATGATAACCACTTACTGGAAAAGGTCCCTGGACCAGTCTAAGTGTTGTGCAGAGGTACAGAGTTAGAATGGGCCAAATTCATATCAGGCATGCCTTAATGATGCAGCTATTCACAGCCTAGCATCTGTGGATACTACTGCCATAAATAGATAGATCAGGCTCTTCTCCAATGGCTAATTAGAGAGGATCTAAAGGAAATCAAAAGGATTTCACTCCTTACCACAGAGCATCAACGTAAAAAAAATCTTATGTAAGGTCACCCATCAATCTAGGTGCCTCATGACCCTGTCTCTGACAGCTTTGTAGGCAAAGGCCAAAGCAAGACACAATACAGAAATCATCTTGTGGACACAGCCTCCTCTCAGGTCCTGGAAATCAATAACTTCCTAAACTTTCAAAATTGGTAGACGCTACAGGATTTTTCATCATATATGTTTCTATTCCTTTTCTGAAACTAGATATATTCTTGGCCTCCATAACACCCTAGGCAAGGAATTCCACAAATCCATTAGATGTGGGTATGAAACAGTATTTCTTTTTGTTTGAATTTGCTGCTTGATCATTCCTTTGCATGTCTCCCAGTTCTTCTATTGTAAAAATAGCTGCCTTTATTCACATTTTCTATGCCATTTGGGATTTAAAGTATTTTTTCTCAGATGTTGCCTTTCATCATCACTTGTCTGTAAGGAAGATTCCAGTGTACTTGTTCAGTCTTTCTGTTGAAGTTATTTTCCCATAACTATCATACTTTTTTCTATCACAGGTACAGATCTAGTCTAGTTCTGCTCTGTGCTTCTGAGATGGCAGAACCAGACCATTTGAAAGTATTTGGATTTTTAAGATGGCTTAATAATTGTTTCCTTGTTGTCTGTATTCTTTTTCAAACAATTACTGCCATATCATTTGCCTTTTTGATCACCACTGAGCACTGATGGTACAACAGTTTCATAGGTCCATCCTAAGTGGCTTAATTCTCTTTCCTAATTTGCAATAGGTATATCAGAAGCCCTCATTACTTATGTAATATTTAGATTGTTTTTCAACACTAAATTAAATTTTCTGTTGTATCAACTCACTTAGTAATGCCATCCTCTTCTGAGACTCTCTGCTGTCAGCTGCAGTTCTGATAGGCAGGTCTTCAGTGGAAACCCCTTGTGCTGACTTGTTATTCCACTTTCAATTCCTCTCATTTAGAAAAAAGTTAATTCACAGAGGAGCTCATCCATTCCTTTGCAGACATGCAAACAGAAGTCTTGCCATAGAATTGCCATTCTTGCCCAATTGAGATTGAACTAATGAATTAAATCCCTCATGAATGGCAGTGGGAATAAGATTGGACTTCTCCTACACTATAAGTGATATACTGTGCTCCATTGGCCCCATGCAGCAGTTTTCATCTCCACATATCAAAGTACTTGCAAAGATGGGGGAGTATCAATGTCTCCAGGTGACAACCAGGGAAACTGATATCCCATTTAGCAGTAACAGTATGCAGCGTCCTAGAGTCGCCTGGATGTTATTTGTTGAATAAATTAGTTAATGAGTAACAGCAATAGTTGCTAATTAACATACTCAATGAATATTTATGCTGGCATCTCGCCAGTTGTACACCTTATACAATGTGTCTTTCACTTTCCCCTTATTTATTTCATACTATGAGGTCCCATTGGAAACAACCTATCCTGGCTCTGCCTCCTCAGCATCTGCCACGAGGAAAGCCAACTTCTTCATCCTGCCCTGCGATGGCAAATCTTCACCAAATGTAAATCTCAAAAGTCACCCCCAGCCTCACTGCGTCCCTGCTGCCCAGTGCAGCAGTCAATCAGTGGGTCCTCTGCAGCATCTCTAGGATTTACAGAGTCAAGTTGTGTAGGGGAAAGAAGATCCCAGCTTATGGGCTGAGACAGAACCAACAAGTAACCAGTGGGAGTTCAAGGTTACACCTGCACATTTTTTGCCACTGACACAGATTAGCACCAGGAGAGGCGTGCCTTAGGAACATAATCATCTTGGGATATTTAAAGCTTCATAAAGAAAATCAATAGCTTCATTTCAACTTGGAATTCAATCTGTAGCCTGCATAGTTTCAGGCCCATCACTGTACCACATAGCCTGGATTAGCTCCAGTGCCTGGAATAGCCCCAAGCGTGTGCATTACACTCATCTCACTAATCAGGCATTTCAGTCCTGTACTCCCTGTAGTATGATGAGGTAAGAATTGGTGTTTGTCATTCAATAAATGAGGGAGTCTGTTGGTGTCAGCCTTTTTTTTTTGTTTGTTTGTTTTGTTTTGTTTTGTTTTGTTTTTGGGGATGTCAAATAAATTTTGGGTCCAGAGAAAATGCATCATTGTGCTGGTTTGAGGCTAATTGGAATATTTTAATAAAAAAATTAGATTATAGGCTGTGAAAAGAAAAAAACATCATGATATCTAGGGCAAGGGAGGTGATTCTGCCACTTTACTCTGCTCTTGTCAGACCCCACCTGGAGTACTGTGTGCAGTTCTGGATCCCTCAGCACAGGAAGGACACAGAAGTGTTGGAGTCAGGTCCAGAGGAGGGCCATGAGGATGATCAGAGGGCTGGAGCAGCTCTCCTATGAGGACAGGTTGAGAGAGTTGGGGCTCTTCAGCCTGGAGAAGAGGAGGCTTCGAGGGGACCTGATAGTAGCCTTCCAGTATCTGAAGGGGGCCTACAGGAAGGCCGGGGAGGGATTATTTACAAGGTCCTGCAATGACAGGACAAGGGGCAATGGGTTTAAACTGGCAGAGGGGAGATTTAGACTGGATGTTAGGAGGAAGTTCTTTCCAGTGAGGGTGGTGAGGCACTGGAACAGGTTGCCCAGGGAGGTCATGGATGCTCCCTTCCTGGAGGTGTTCAAGGCCAGATTGGAAGAGGCCTTGAGTGACCTGTACTAGTGGGAAGTGTCCCTGCCTATGGCAGGGGGTTGGAACTAGATGATCCTTGAGGTCCCTTCCAATCTTACCATTCTATGATTCCATGATTCTATGATCTACTTCACTCATAGGCTTGCTGAGATGTATAAAAACAAGGACACAAACATAGATCACGTAGAGAGTCTCTCGCTTTCTATGGGAGCTGTTGTGTGTTCTGACCTTTCTGCTGCTGTGTAACCCAACTAATCACTCTGCTTCTATCTCCCCTTGCTGATCCTCCAAAGTCACCTTGCATGTAAAGCAGACCTTAGGATAAGGTAAAGGGGTAGAAAGAAGGTGGAAGGGTGGTTGGGAGCCCCTTCTGGAGATTCTGATTTCTGGGAGGGGTGTTGTGTTTCTCTATTACCTTTAGCTTGTATATTTCTGTAAATATTCATGTATAGTGTGTATATCTCTGCTTGTAAATTGTGCTGAGCTGTAATAGAGCTTCAGTCCTTAACTTCCATCTGGCTGAGTCTAGTCTGGGTGATTTCCTTGGCAGGGGTGGGCAGGTAACTCCCAAACCATCACAATCATCCAGGCACAAAATCCAAAACTTGATGGCTTGTGCCCAATACTACGCTTAGAGATGAGACTCTAAGCATTAACCCACCAATAATCTTGCCCAGGTTACTGAAAAGCTAATGGTGTGAAGAGTAAAACAATAATGCTTGTTGTGAACAGCTACAGAAAAAACTCGCTCTACCAGTGACTGCAATCTCACACCAGCAAATGATAAAATAGCAAAAGAAAGTTTCACCATAACAAATGCAAATTCATGTTTACAGGGGTAAAACACACACAAACACACACACACACACACAAGAATGCCTACATAGTAACAGACAATACATTAGCCAATACTACTCAGGACAGACACCCTGCAATCCCTGTGAGTAGTGATGAGAAAAAGAAGAGAAAAACTGAACACCAGGAACTATTAGGAAAGAAACAAACAAAAAAAGACCCTTGTCCTCATCCTTGCATTGCTCTGTGCATTGATGCTGCATGTCCTTTTCACCACTGCAGACAGGGCTGTTTGCTGTACTTAGGTAAAAGAGCAGGACTAGAAAGGTTCACAGGAGATCAACAGGGATTATCAAAGTCCCAGAAAACTTTCAAAATAAAGAAGTATCATATGATCTGGGGCTATTCAGCTGGACAAGAGATCATTGGGATGGCAGATGAGAAATGTATGTGCAATCAGAAGTGTCACAGAGAATGTGATTTAAAAAGTGTCTGTTCTAGCACAAGGACTGGGGGTGCCTTTATGTTGTTAAGTGTCAGATTTGAAGCAAGCACACCCAATGCATAACAACATTGTGACACCCGTTGCCACAGGATGTTGTGGAGGCCAAAAGTATAAATGGGTCCAAAAAGAAATTAGAAAATTCTTTAAAGAAAAGTTCATCAAAGGCTCCTAGAGTGCAGAGATGAAGATATAGCCCTGGCTCAGGAAGTCCCTAAACTCCAGATTGGCAGAAACTGGAAGGATGGAGTAGAGGAAATATCTCTGTACTTGCCCTGCTCTTGTGCTCTTTTGCTGAGCATCCGCTATAGGCTGGTCAGAGACAGGATATGATCTAGGTGACCCCACAGTCTGACTCAGCACTGCTGTTTCTGCAGCCTGGCTCTTTTCCAGCTAGTCTAATTCACACCATGGCTGCTTGGAGGCTGTACTTCATGTCCTACTGTCATGTGTTATTTAGGTTATCCAGAAGAGAAGATTGTCTCTGCCACTGGGAGCAGACACTCACTGGGATCAAGTTAAAGGAACAGAGGACAAAATGACCAGAGCTGAGGAATTTGGTACTACGCAGTCAAGGGTCCTGCAAACAAAAAACAAAGACAAGGACAGGAGATAAAATGCATGTAGGGTCTACATGGTCAGACCAGCTCTGGCTACACCACTCTGTCAGGACCTCACTGAGACGTAGGACACCACAATCTGACCCATTTCTTCTGAGACATTCTTCTCCATTCTGTGCCACACAGGGTGGGAATATGAACATGTAAGGGATTTGGGGTCCACACCATGCCCACCACTGACATGGTTTCTACTGATTTCACCTTGACTAGGGCATAACTGAAAGAGGCTCCCCAGGGAGTTGGTTAAATTCCCATCTCTGGAGGCGTTTAAAAGAGGAATAGGTGTGGTGCTAAGTGACACGGGTTAACACCAGACTGGGTAGTTAGACAATGGTTGGATGTGATGATTTTAAAGGTCTTTTCCAAATGAAACAATCCTACGATTGAACAGTTCTGGGTTTTGCACTGCAGTTCCTCACTAAGTGAAAGAGAGGTTGAGTGTTGCTCCAGGTTTCTGCCAGGCTCTTCTTAGAGACTTTCTGGCCTTCCCAAGGCAGATGCACTTCTGAGCAGCAGGATGTTCAGATAAGGCCTCATTAAAAAAAAAAACAAAATACCGCACCCCCCACC
>VWZE01003481.1:70533-82513 GCA_013396675.1 Eubucco bourcierii
CAAAAAAAAAAAAACCCAACCAAAAAACCAAACAACAAAAACCAACCAGCCCAGAAAACCGAAGGACTTGAGCACCTAGGTAATGAGTAGCACCTGTGCACCTCTAGGCAAACAACTCTTCCCAGTGGAGCTTGTGAGGCTACTCCACGTGCTGGGAATTATAGCTGCACTTTAGCAGCTAATTGCTTTGGAGGTAAAGTGGTGCAGAAAATCTCTCTTTTGTTTCACTTTGCAAAGTGTGGTATTTGTGAGCATCTTCTGCAGATAAGCAGTTTGAGTGCATTGTAGCAATGCAGCTGTTTTTGAATTACTAAAAATCTCTGCACTACGAGCTCTGACTGTGATAAGCCTAATCTTCTCCTCTCATCATTATCATGCTAGAAATCATGCTGGAGGCCTCTATAATCTGATTTCATTTTGTGTTAACCATAATTGTGAGAACTTGCTTTCTGCGTGCATGTTTGGACAGACATTGTTTGCCAAGTACTTTTTACAATTATTTTACTCCCAGAAGTATGCCAGAATTAATTTATTTTGCTTGATTTAAAATATATAAAAAGAATTATCCCAGGGCAAAAAAGAAAAGGAGAAGAAAAGTCCCTCTTGACTCTGAATTATATAGTAAAAGCCTTAGTGGACCAAGCTATAGAGATCCTGAATAACCAGGCTTCGACAGTCAGCTTTGTGTTCAGTGAACATTGTTGTGACAGATGAAGTCTCTACACACCAGCTCTAAGTGAAAGTGAAGGAAATATATAATGACATGAGTGTGCAAATGCATCTTCACCTCTGTCACTCCCAGACTAATACAGTTGCAGTGTTGGGGTTGGATGTCCTTTCTTTTTTCTTTTTACTTTTTACAAAATCTAATTGTCTGCTCACTCATTACTTTTACCTTTACAGACTGCCAGGAGTTTTTCTTACCTCTAGGGACTGATTCTAATCTTATTAAAACCAGTAAGAGACCTCACACAAGGTGTGAGACAGAAGCAGAGTTTGGGATGGGAGCTGCAGAAGAAGTTCTGTACTGTAGAGGGTGTGGAAACCATGCACAGGTTAGCAGCTCTCCAGAGGCAGTCACGAACTACAGGGCCCAGAGAGCAGAGCCAGTATTTGCAGCTGCAAAGCAGACCTGATATTGATCCCAATTCTTTTAGATCCCAGTCTGATATGAGGAAAAAAAACAACAAAAAAACATAGCCTTTTCATTAAACACCTTATCAGCAATGTTAAAGCATCTGGAGTGACTGATTGTTAAGGAGGAGACACACGTCACGAGAGAGGTTTATAAAGAACAGTTAAGAACATGAACCCAGATATATTATTATGGCTAATGCAACAAAGGCATTTGATTAATTACTGACATTGCAGAAATACATTTTTTAAAGTGATTACTATAACTAGAGATGTTAAATGTGATAATATGCACTAAACAACACACAGTGGGGCTGAAAGATTTATGAGATTGCCCTAGACTTTGGCTGCAAAAGAATAAGTTCATCGAGTCCCAGGGTGCATAGGAAGAGACCTGAAGAGTTGTGAGTCTTCTCCAAGCCCCCAGACAGTGAGCTGAGACCACCAGTGATACAGATAATTTACTGTGAGTCACCTAGGAGGGGCAGAAGACATCAAGACTGCTGGACTGATGGCGTGTTCTCAGTACAGGGGTTACAGTGGTTTGGCCTTAACCGGAATGTCTGACAGGGGACACATGGGACAATCACAGCACTCATGCTTTGATGTCCTACTTCTTCCTGGCAGTCCCTGTGGAGTTGTTTGGAGGTAGTGGGGTGTTCTGACACAGAGGGGCAAAACTGAATTTTCCTGAAGGGTTTCATCTTAAGAAAATCTCTAGCAGACATGAACCTAACTGCTTGCAGGTGCTTTAATGCCACTCTGGCCAAGGCATGGTGGAATTATATGGCCTTTCTTTTCCTTTACAGTGCCTTCCAGCACTCGGCTCGGCACAGTTTGCTCAGGAAACATCATTACATGTGAGCCTTACCCACTGCAGGGGAGGGAATACATCCCACCTCCATTTGCTGCTGCATCCCCAAAGAGATGGGGATGATGGCCCACAGAGGGAAAGTCTTCTGAAGAAGGGCTCTTACAGCCTCCTGATCAGAGTGTCTCAAAAACACTGAGGGCTGTCACTTGCATATAGACATAAGTGTTGGAAAAATGGGTAATTTTCATCAGCATCTTACATGTTACCAGTTGCATCTGGGTCAGATTAGTCACTGGCGGCTAATGGAGCAGACTGGAGAAATAACACTATCTGCCGCCCTACTACTACCCTCTTCTACAGACACCAGTTTGTGGCACCACCACATTGCCTCAATTCAGGTTATGTGTTGCATGTTAATTTGTAAATTAATTGTACTTTCTTTGCTCTGTTTGAGCTCCAGCTCTGAGTTCCCACTCATAGTTGCAATGAGCTGCGCATGTTTAGATAGTGATAGCGGAGGAGAGCTCAAGACAGGCAGGTAGGCAAATCTTTAACATCTCCACCTGTATTCAAGTTGAGGATAGCATCTAGAAGCACTGCTTCTTCCTGCATTCTGCATGGAAATACTGCTTTATTGATTAAAGGTAGGGCTGCAAACAAAGAATGTCTGAAATGGCAAACAAGCAGTGATCACAGAAAGAAAAACAAGTTATACAAAGAAAAGAATCAGATATAAGAAGGCAAGTTGCAACAACGAATGCTGGGGATTTGTCTAAGGGCCAAAAGGTAACCCAGTATTGGTAGGTGCTCTTAGACAACTGCAATGTAAAGATTTGGAGCCAGGTTTCCTGATGGGGTAAGCAAGCAACGGACTAAATTGCACTAATCTGATTTATAACAACAGACACTCTGCCATTAAAAGCACAGATCCCTCCAGAAGAGCAAGGGGCACCTTTTATGAGTTGTTCCAGTTCCTTACGCACTGGAGAAATATCTCAGTGATTTCACTGAGGGGTTTCAAAAGGTGCAAAAACCCAACAATATCCTCAAGCTACCTCGTAACAATTGCTAATTTCCAGCCTCCTCTTTTAATCATCGAGACTGGCATATGTTGACATTCCTTTATCATTGCTGTTCATCAGATTTGACTACCTCTGTTTAGCTACCACCTTCATATGCCCTGTGGCATTTTTCTGCATTTGTATGACAGCTCCATAACCTTAACTCTGTTGCCCTGCGCTAATGACACCAAGTGTAATGCGATAGGTTCAGATAAAGGTGCTAAGAAAATAATGCTTGCAGGTGCTCTTAACGCAGCGGTGCGGCAGGAAGATCATAGGTGCTGCCCTTGCCAGCAGAGGTCACTGCAGAATGGATGTGTGAACAGTCACCTAGGAACCATTTTAAGTCCAAAAGTTCCTTCCTTTTCAGACACACATGTGTGAACTCACACACTTTATGTGGTGGGGTTTCTGGTATTGTTTTTGCTTGTTGTTTTGTTGGTGGTTTTGTTGTTTGTGGGTTTGTTTTGGTTTGTTTTTAATTGATACCTGAATCCAGAAATTGCCAAATTTCCCAGGTAGCACAGTGGACAGAGCTCAAGTGAACAGACACGACATACTGCCAACACTCACCTCTTCCAGCAGGCCAGATCACAGTGGTTTTAGGCAAGGGTACCCACTATAATCAAGATCAACACAACATTGTCTCAGAACAGCAATGTAGTTTCATACAGTTGCTAGCAGACTGGTCACTTTTGATAGCAGACCTATTGTGTAAAAAAGGGGGGTGGGGGGTGTCTGTTTTTTAATTATTATTGTTCTTTATCTCCATTTCTGAGGCTCTGATGTTGAATGCTGTAATCAAAGTGAGATTTAACTCTGATTACCCACTATGGAAACATTTTTTTCTCATTCATCTCCATGGATTATAAAAACACAATGTGAATATGGACTGTATGGATTTTCCAGTGCACCCAAGGTCACACAGGGGTTGTCAGAACAAGGACTAAAGGGGATTGGCATGAAATGTCAAATTCTCAAGACCTTTGGCTTTGTCATAGGAGTTTTCACAAAGATCATCTCACCTAATATATGACCCTGACATAAAATTACCTCCCATGAGCTCTTCTCCATCTTCAGATATTGCAAAAGAGATTTCAGGAAGTTATCCACTCTCAATTTTTAAAGAGAAACTTTACTCTAGTAAGCAGTGGTTAATTACCTTCATTTTTTTACTTGACTTCTGTTCTGCATGTGTAGCACCAACAACCAACCACTAGATTTTATTATGGGTTTATTTTCTGCTTGGAACATCTGTTGCATTTTCCCCATGCTCATACTTGTAGACCACAAGCAAGTCACCTCTTAGCCTTCTTTAAAATAGACAAACTCAGCTGAGTTCTCAATCTGTACCGTAAATGTTACCAGATTTCAGATTGCTCATGTACCTTCCCCTGATGCCTTTCCAAGCTGTCAGCATCTTTTTTGAAGTGCTGACTTGAAAACAAGACAGAGCGTTCCTGTGGTAGCTCCATGATTTCGTGCGCAGAAATAAATCCAGGTGGTGGCTCCTCTTGTGCGTGTTCAGGATGTCCTGCACAGCAGCACTGCACGAGGAGCTGACACTTACCGGTTTTTTTCCCCATCACCCCTACAACTTTATAGCTCCCCTGTGGTGCAAGGAATAGAGTAGTCTTCGTTTCAGTGTGGTCTTTGACAAGCTCCACACACCGTAATGAAAGGCTTAGGGAAGAAAATGGCTCCCCTGATCCTTGGACCATTTGGCTTAGCACCAACCTCAGGTTTAAGTTAGAGCCTCAAGGGAGACTCCCCAGCTGCAGCAGCACAAAAAGGATGGAGCTGCGAGCAAGGGTGGAGCCTGCATTCCGCAATCTAAAAGGAGACTTTTAGTCTCTTATTCCCCTCCTTTTCTTTGAAATGTCTTCTCTAGAGATGGTTAAAGAACAAAGCCGAGGAATGAATAAAGCACACATTATCAGCACTTTGCATGAGTCCTGCAGGGAAAGGTGGCAAGCTCTCTCTTTTTCTCCTCCCTTTCTTGTTTCTTCCTTGCCATAGTGACTCTCCCCGTGCTGCTGGCTTGGCATCCTCCTTGCAATTCTTTGCAGATCTCTTCTTGCAATCACAGGAGATGCCGACTGCCTTCTCTGAGGGTCTTATTGCTTTGTTACTCCTTACTAACATCCCAGTAACTGCCCTGATTGGAACGACACAAATAGCAGTAGAAGAGGAAAATACACAAGAATTGGAACAAAATGCTGCACTGTGATAAATGGAAAGCTGTAACTGATGGGGAGTGGTGCACACCATGGACCCACTGGGGAGCAAAGCAGTGCTGTATCACTCACCACCATCAGGAAAAACTGGAAGGACTAATGCTATACCCTAGAACAATGACATTTAAAAATTAACACAGTCCTTCCTTTCTGTCTCTTAAAGCATAATTTTGAAAACTACATTGTCCAGTTCTGCATCATACTTCTGGGGTTTTTTTCATATAATTTTACTGAAAACCACTTTCTTTCAAATCCATAGAGCTTTACGCACAGTTTCTCAAGTCTAACTCCTTTAGTGCCATGGAATAGAAAGCCGAGGCCTACATCTTATCAGAGTTATTTGTATGGGCTAGGAAATCTTTTGAATGCATTCTCTTATTAGTTGTTAAGGAGTCTGTGCCTTTTCCAACCAACTTCTGCAGAAGATGAACATTTGTTAGCCTGGAATATGTCAACATAGCTCCATAAATGATCCGAGTCTGAATAATGCCACTGCTGCTAACTTGCATGATGGCTTAATGCAATCACAGAAAAGGTGGATAGGGATGGATTGCCCATTTTTTTTTGCTGTGCATAAACTGGACTCAAAACAAGAAGTGGTAGTTTTGCACACAATAGGTAGTAGATCTATGGAGCTGCTTGACAAAGGATGTTGTGGATGATAAAAGTTTATGAAGGTTCAAGCAGTGGCTGGACAAGTTCACAGTAGGGAAATGCACTGAGTTACTAAATATGCAGAAACCACACCTAGCTCAAGCAGTCCCTGACCTGAGAATTGTGGATACTGGAAGAGCATCAGGGGAATACATCTTATAGGTTTGCCCTTTCTTTACTCTTCCCAAGGTATCCATTTATTATTACAGTTCAAAACTACACGTTGGTCTAGATGGACCTTGGCATGCCTTTGTAGGGCAACTCTTCTGGTTTTCTGTTTGTGGTACAGATAGCAGTGATAAGGAGGCTGTAGTTGTGTTTGCATTTCCTGAAGAGTTTAGTTTTTACAATAAAAGCCACCTAGGTATTCTTACTTATTTCTACTATTACAGTATGGTTTGGGCTAGGTCTGGCTTTCAAAAAGCAGTGCTGGTTAGTGGCAATATTGCTTGTATTTTTGGTCCATGAGTTCTCTTCTTTCACAATCTCATGAGAAAATCAGGTCCTTAAAAAAAAGAAAGAAAAGGTGGAGGAGGAGGGAATTAAAAACAAAGAAATCAAGTACACGTGCTATTTTGACCCAAAACAAGTCCATGACAGCTTAGTACACACAGACATTTCAACAGGCATGTTGGCTTTATAATCCCTTTTTTTTTTGGCTTCTGCATAAGTGATGAAAGGTAGCCATGTGTCCAGATAACTCCATATGAGTGATTAGAAAACCTGGTCACTTCCCCCACTGCATGAGCCCCTACCTGCCTTTTTAAAGACAGCCTTCATCCAGCATGCTTGGTGGATGCCAGCTCGTTGTGGTATTATCAGTAATGTCATATACCTACGAACATGCAGCCCAGCCTCGCAAGAAGCAAGTGCCAGGGAAGAGGACGAAGCAGCCCTTGAAAGCTTGAATACTCCAGATGGGCAGACTGTCTCTAGGGAAGAGTCCTCTTGTTTCTATCAGCAAGCAGAGGGAAACAGTTAAAAGAGACAGGCCTTGTTTGCATTAATATTTAGAGTGTTTTAGCCAAAATGTAGCTAAATAATGAATCTGAAGGTACTAAACATTGTTGTGTGAAGCTGAAGCTCAGACCAAGCAAAGGAAGAGAGGGCTCAGGAAGGCTCTTAGGGAAGAAGAGACTCTGTGTACCTATCAAGGTCTCTGGAGGACTCCACAGAGGTCAGACTGCAGGACCATGGTGAACGTGACAGCCACTTCAGGAGGGAACATTGGTGGTAGTGTAGAGCTTTTATTGAAGCAGCTAAGGACTGCAATTTAGCCCAGAAAATCTTGCAAGGTTTTGTCTATCCAGCAAGCCAAAATCACCCTGGCTGAAATAACCAGTGAAAGTGGAAGAGACCACCTGAACCTCCCCAGTGCCAGTCAACAATAGCAACACAGGAGGAACAGGCATTGAATGAACACAACTGTATGGGATGTTCAAACTACAAGTGGAGAACTGAGCTCAAAAACTACTGCCAAGATCCTGCTGGGGGTGGGAAGCAGTGAATCTCACTTAGCAGCCAGAGATTAGATCTAGATGTAGACACAGATATTGTTGGTTTATTAATGCACCTATTCTCAAACTGGGTGGCATGTCCCCCTGAGGGGCTGGAAGGCATAGGGTTGAATAGTTTACTTCTACAAGGGAGAAAGTAAGTCTGAAGTAAATCTCCCACACTGCTTCCCTTTGTGTTACTGCTTGAAACAACCAGACTTGCTCTTCCAGGACACGAAGACCCACAGGCCACATTCAATATCCACATGCAGCCCTACCTCTGCATCACCTGTCCATCGCACCATGGCCTGGGCACTGCACCAAACAATCCCCAAGGATTGTTCCTGCTCCCAAAATTAGGATATTTCCCCTGGGTCTGCTGTCTGAGGGTCATTTTTTCCAAGTTGAGGCTATGCCAGCTATTCATTTCCTTTTTGCTCCTCACAGGACCCTAGTTTTTCTCTGTGGTAAGCTTCGTCTAGTTAAAGCACCTGGTGGAGACACATTTTCCTAGGCCTCCAGGCTGGGGCTTGGGCTGGTGGCAGCCATCACACCTGATGAAATCCTTAGGCATTTAAACCCATCTCTGCTGCTGCCAGTGGCAGCTGGCTGGGGGTGCTGCAATATCAGGGTATATAATAATGACTTTGAACAAGTCGTTCATAATGTGTAGAAACTGACCAAAGTCTGAGGTGCCATGCCTGATGTACATAGCTGCTCCCACTGCCAAGAGAGGCAACCTACACTGACCAAGGATTCTAACCTTTTTTGTTCACTGGAACCCATTCTGTTCATGCAAGTTCATTTATCTGATTCTTGAACTGTGGTGCAAGAGGTTGGTTTTGGGTTTTGCTCAGGAAGGGGTGCTGCCACACTGGTCTTCTCATCTTTGCCCTGGGTAGAGCCAGAGAGCTAGTCTTCACTGCCTGAGCACTTCACTCCTATGTAAAGAGCAGAGACATCTACCTGTTTGTGGTGCTTTAGCTGTTCATATTCAGTGAGTCATCCGGTAGCAATGTCAGTGCTGAAGTGGTGTGAGGGTGGGTCTTAAGCCACAAGAACACTGGAACAGGCTGCCCAGAGAGGTTGTGAATGTCTTTTTCTGGAGACATTCAAAACCCACCTGGACACACATTCCTATGTGACCTACTCTAGGTGATCCTGTTCTGGCAGTGGAGTTGGACTAGATGGTCTTTCAAGGTCCCTTCCAACACCCAACGTTCTGCAATTAAGAAAATTCTTTGGTTTCCAGTAACTTGATGCTGGTTGAGACCATGTCAGAGCCCTTAGGTCTTCTGCCACAACCTAATAGTTGGACAGAAGCTACCATTATAATTTTCTGACAGGAAACTGAGGCCAGAGGTGGGTTTAGAGACCAATGACCAGATCAACTCACTAGGACCACAGTAGCGGTAGTGTCTAAGCCATGTAACAAGAAAGATCACCCAGTGCTTGGTAAAAGGAAGGAAGATATTCTGCTTGAGCCATGCCTAAGGATCATCCCAAGTGTAGGAATGCAGGCTCAAGTGGAGTTCAGGTTCAAGAAGGTTCTTACTTTTGTAATGAGAAATACAGAGTTTTGATGCCAGAGAGCAGAATGCTAGAGAGTTGGCAACTTTCAGTATACACCCTCTATTAGCAGAGCCTGACAGGGCTTCACAAAGGGTTGAATTTCATTCTAAATAGATACTTGTTTTGGAAAGGTGTCCATAAAGCCAAACATGGTGCAAGCATGCTGGGGAGGAATTCTCTGTCAGTCTCTCTTGGCATGCAGCAAAGCTACTAGTCTGGTCCCGTCATTCGTGCTGGGTCTTGAATCACCTGCATATTCCTGCAGCTTTGTGCTAGGACTGTTTCAGAGAAATGAGTAAGCAGCTCCAGAGAGGCCCTAAGCCCTGATGTGCTCCTTGCCTGCATAGTGATGACAGGGATGCTGTAGTGGAAACTGGAGAGGGGAGGCACAAACTCCTGGTGAAGTTTGCATCTGCCCTATGTTCCAGGTGAGTAGCATCCTGCTCTGTTGGAGGAAAGAGTACAGTGGCTTAACATCAGATTTATGCCTTGTACATACAGGCAAAGAATTATTTTGAAGCTAAGACCCTCAGCAAAGACTTGAAATAAAAGGATTTAGTTCTCACCACTGACTCTGGTGTGCCACCAGATAACATTATTTCTCCAGGTTTCAATTCCTTCCATGCACAATGTGGAATTTCAGTTTCTTCCTCTTTTGCTATTTAACTGCAAGTTGTTTAGGTTGAGAGCTGTTTCTCATAAGGTATATGAACACATACAGTGCCTACCCACAGGAATAAAAATGGAGACTTAGGACTCCTCTAAACCTGGCAAACCTGTAGACCATATTCTCCACACATTTCTAAACTCATTTCCCTCTTGCCTGCACACTATTGTGATTTTTGATACAGAATACAGAATCACAGAATTAGGTTGGAAAAGACTTTCAAGAATATCGAGTCAAACCCATCACCTAACACCTTCTAATTAACTAAACCAAGGCACTAAATGCCTTATCTAGCCTCTTTTTAAACACCTCCAGGAATGGTGACTCCACCATCTCCCCAGGCAGCCCATTCCAATGTCAATCACTCTTTCTGTGATGAACTTCTTCCTAACATCCAGCCTAAGCCTGCCCTGGTGCAGCTTTAGGCTGTGTCCTCTTGTTCTGTCACTGGGTGCCCAGCAGAAAAGATCAACCCCCATCTGGCTACAACCTCCTTTCAGGTAGCTGTAAAGAGCAATAAGGTCTCTCCTGAACCTCCTGTTCTCCAGGCTGCACACCTCCAGCTCCAGCAGCCACTGCTCATAGGGCTGTACTCCAACCCCCTCACCAGCCTTGTTGCCCTTCTCTGAAAGGGCCTTTTCCTTTGATTAATTAGGTTATCATTGACTTAATGAGGTTAGTGAGCTTTTATTGCATGACAATAATATATGAGATATTTCTAAAGCTTTTCCATAGTGGTCTTTCAAAATACAGGACTTCTGTTCATGCCCCCTACTTGACGGTTTAGATCATTTGAATACACTGACAAGAGTCACAGTTGACTTGCTAGAGGGCAGGGATGGCATCCAGAGGGACCTGGACAGGCTGGAGAGGTGGGCCCAGGCCAACCTCGTGGAATTCAACAAGGCCAAGTGTAAGGTTCTGCACCTGGGTAGGCACAATCCCAAGCACAAATCCAGGCTGGGTGGTGAATGGCTGGAGAGCAGCCCTGAGGAAAAGGACCTGGGGGTCTGGGTTGATGAAAAGCTCAACATGAGCCTGCAGTGTGCACATGCAGCCCAGACAGCAACTGAGTCCTGGGCTGCATCAAGAGCAGCGTGGTCAGCAGGGCAAGGGAGGGGATTCTGGCCCTTTACTCTGCTCTCGTCAGACCCCACCTGGAGTACTGTGTGCAGTTCTGGAACCCTCAGCACAGGAAGGACATGGAAGTGTTGGAGCGGGTCCAGAGGAGGGCCACAAAGATGATCAGAGGGCTGGAGCAGCTCTGCTATGAGGACAGGTTGAGAGAGTTGGGGCTCTGCAGCCTGGAGAAGAGAAGGCTTTGAGGATACCTGATAGTAGCCTTCCAGTATGTGAAGGGGGCCTACAGGAAGGCTGGGGAGGGACTATTGACAAGGTCTTGCAACAACAGGACAAGGGGCAATGGGTTTAAACTGGCAGAGGGATGTCAGGAGGAAGTTCTTTCCAGTGAGTGTGGTGAGGCACTGGAACAGGTTGCCCAGGGAGATTGTGGCTGCTCCCTCCCTGGAGGTGTTCAAGGCCAGGCTGGATGAGGCCTTGAGTGAGCTGTACTAGTGGGAGATGTCCCTGCCTATGTCAGGGGGTTGGAAGTAGGTGATTCTTGAGGTCCCTTCCAACGTTACCATTCTATGATTCAATGATTCTAAGAGCAGCCAGTTCTGAGAACATCTCAGTGTAATTCACCCTTCCTTCATAGAGAAAACTTGCACTGTAGTTTTATTTGGGAACATTCCTGCTTTGAAAAAGGGTAAGATACAAAAGAGCATTGGGGACAATAAGCCAAGCCTTTTTCTCCTTTATGCTTGCCCAATACTGCTTTGACTCCATTGACCATGAAGAAAGTACTCCTAGTTGAGGAAGGCCAGTAGCAGTTGAAGCAAGAGCTGGGTAGTCTGAAACAAAATCTAGCTCACCTACATCTGGTACACATGAAGATTTGAAAGTGCAAGTTGTGAGGCATGCTCGTATGGCAAACTGTTGTGAACAGAGAGAGCTACTAGGTAAGTAGCTGGTCATCACGTTGCAACAAGGTGAGGATGTCACCATGACTCATGAAGGACCCTACATGTTTTGTGACAATATTTTAGGAAGAAAATGTACTTCTTAAAACTGCTGTCCGCACGGTGCAGAGCTATGCAAATCCTCTTCAAATAAATGTTGCTGAGCATTATTTTGTGCACAAAGGCACATAAGCATGGCTGTATCATCTGAATAAATTCCACCCCAGTGGGACTGAACTAGTAATACAAACCAAAGTGCATTGGAGCACTTGGATACAGGGGAGAAAAAAAAAAAAAAAAAAGGAAAAAGATTCTCACTGTGTA
>VWZE01003481.1:86312-108511 GCA_013396675.1 Eubucco bourcierii
AGAAAGAAAGAAAGAAAGAAAGAAAGAAAGAAAGAAAGAAAGAAAGAAAGAAAGAAAGAAGGAAAGAAAGAAAAAGAGACAGAAAGAAAGAGAAAGAAAGATTTGAAAGAAAGAAAGAGAAAGAAAGAAAGAAAGAGAGAGAAAGAAAGAAAGAGAGAGAAAGAAAGAAACAAAGATTTGAAAGTGTTATCTAATCTTCAAAAAAAAATTTTTATCCCTAAGGTTCCCACCCAAGGAACCAGTTACATGTGTGTTTCAAGGAACTATATTGTTTAAAGAAACTGTAAATGTCACACAGTTAAAAGAGAGATGCAACTAGATTTAGTTAAACAATTGACTAATAATTCAGTCAACAATATTCTTATCCTAGGTAGTAGTTATCAGCTTAGACAGATGTTACAGTCTTTCACTGTAACACTTAAAAGGCAAACCACCAAATTCAATACCATATTGTTTGTGTAGTAGTATTTGTTTAAAGGTAAATCACTCATAAAAGTGTAATTTCCTGCTGATACATAATGGTGGATAGTGGCAGGAAGCCAGTCCCAGCAGACTGAGACCCTGAGATATGCAGCCCTAAATCGCCAGCAATACTTCACTGCAGCTCTAAAATGACTGTGTTTTTGCACCCAGTCACACCTAAATTAGCACCAGCATATTAGGCCTTCATGCAGACACCTCTTTTCTCTTTGTGCAACAGCACAAGATAAGAAAAAGTATTACAATCGACACAATGAAGTTGTGTTTCTTCAAATAAAGATTCCCTTCCTGCTGGGGAGACCCTGCTGGGTAAAATTCCCTCCCCAGTCTGCTTTTGTATTAATTTGTTATAGAACCACACTTATATTCTGGGTTTCCTACTGCTTATTTTCAGCTGACACACCACCTCACAGGATTTCATCATTTTTTGAACTGCTGTTTGAAGCTCCCACATTCAGTGTGTTTCCTTCACTGGTTTCTGAGTGTCAGCAGCGCAGAGAGCAATTGTTGCTGGCTTTGGAAGAGCTGCTCTAGATTCGTGTCAGTATAACCAGAACTCACAGTATCACAGTATCACCAAGGTTGGAAGAGACCTCAAAGATCATTAAGTCCAACCCATTACCACAGCCCTCAAGACTACACCATGGCACCAAGTGCCACGTCCAAACCTGCCTTGAACACCTCCAGGGACGGTGACTCCACCACCTCCCTGGGCAGCCCATTCCAGTAGCCAATGACTCTCTCTCTTGTAAGCATAGGGTTCTTCTCCACTTCTTCAACTCTTCACCCAATGACCCCTTGACCTATATAGAGGTTGGCAATATGAAAGCAATGGGGATGCTCCCAGAGATTAAGCCTGACACTGACACTGTAAAAAGCATAGGATGAAATGTGCCCCAAGAGGACTCATCTGTTGTTCCTATCTTAGTCCTTTGAGATGAATGCTTTTTTGCCCAAATTTATTTGCCTACATCTCAGGCTGCTGAGTCCAAGCCAGCTCTCTACATGATTTAAATTATAATCAATTAAAAAGCGAGCCAGAAGGCAATTCGTGCTGTGCACTCTGCGTACCTTTTTTGTCAGAATGCACCAGTAGCCATCTCTCAGATGGTCCTTAGTGCCCAGGGTGGGTGGGTATGTGTTTTACTTTCCTGCTTATCTCTAAAGAGATATCCCAGGATGCCATCAATATGCCTCGATGGCCTGACGCCAGATAATTCCCCATGTGCCATAAGAATGCACTGGATAGAGTCTTGCAGAATATAGCTCACGTACACACAGAGCAGAAAGGGAAGGACTCACACTGCGTCTCACCCTTTCTCTGCCAAGATCACAATTGCTCAGGCAGCTTAAAGAGGAAGAACAACTTGTGTCCTTTGCTCCCTCTTAGCTGTCTGTACCTGAAAAGCTGGACCCAGACAAACCTGGATCTAAGCCACAGCATTTAGAGGAAGCTTTGACAGAGTGAAGATATTGAGCCTCATTTAGTAGGAAGGGCAGTTACTATGGAATTTGTGCTAGGACTCACTTGTTATTTTGGACAGCAGAGACTTCTGATACATGTGTATGTATACATCTTTTACAGAGTTCCTTCTAGCACTCCACAGAAAGGAAACAGGAGTCCTGCAAAGATCACAGAAAAATGGACTACACTGCTAAATTTAAAATCATAAAACATTAATAGAAGGCTAAATTGGAAATCAGCTCCATCTTCCTCCATCTGCCAAGCTCTGCTCTCTCGGCAACAAAGCACATAGCTCAGGGAAATTCTCCCATCTCTCTCCATTAGGGTTTGATGTTATCAGCTTTTTCCTGTCACATACAAAAAAATTACCTTTAATTAGCATGGTTTACAGCTATACTATCCAGACTTGGAAACTTGTTTTGGAATATGAGGATATGTCTTCTCAAGTATCTTATGAATCAGCAGCAGCAATAAATACCTCAAAGTCCTGCAGCTCAGGCGAGCTGGCTGGCATCACCAAGCCCAATACTTAGTCTGAAGATGCAGCTCCATTAAAAATTCCAATCTTTGTACACAATCCCACATCCAGTCTAGTTCAGCTATCACTGCCTTAAGCTATCTCAGCACTGAGAGGAACAATAACAAAATGCTCTTGCCTTCTTGCCTTGGGATACATCTTGCCTTCCTATGTCAGCAGATGTATCCCAAACTGTGGCCTAGTTAGATGACTTGCTTACCTAAAAATGCCTTTTCCCCCCTTCTCCCTCTTTTCTTTCAGGAATTTAGGAATTTTCATTTAGGAATTTAGAAACACAAGTGTCCAGTGCACTGTGAGCTGCTCACATTCCCTGAAGTTCACATTGTTAGAAATGAAGGAGAATTCATTTCCTGATAAATTGGATAAAATAATTTTGCAGATTATATGGTTCAAAACTAAACTAAGCATTTGTCACTATTTTCCTCGCCTGGAGGAAGAGGAGATTGTCTATAGGTTTCCCCTTCATTAAACAGTTGCTAAAATAAAATATCTTTGTTTAATTTAATTCTTCTGCAGACTTAGTCAGGTGCAACTGCTGTCTCTTCAAGAAAAAGGATAAAAAAGGAAATAAATAACTGCCATGTAACCTTTCACTTGCTTTGAGGAGGGGAAGAGTTCCATACCAGTCACAGGTTCACCTCAATGCTTCAATGACAGAAGGAACAGCTGTCAGTCTTGGGGCAGAAGGGTGGAGGAGGATCACACACTATAAAAGCAGAATGGGATTTGGAGTTAAATTACAATTATCAGAGGAATACTTCAGATAAGGCTATGAGTGACACAGTTTTGTCATTTTCCCTGCTGAACCATCAGGTTTCTGCTGTGCTAGTTGATTACCTATCAAAAAGTTCTTTGGAAGCCAAGTGAGATTTTACAGTGATCCTGGTGTGAGTGAAGATGCAATAACTTGGCATCACTTGTGCAAAATGGACTTCCTTGGTATGAGGATCGAGCCTCAGTCAAGGCTCAGAATGAGGCCTGAGTCAAGAACTGGGTAAATATCTGCTTTTTTTTTTTTTAGAATAAAGATTATTTCTTCTTATTATGTTATTTGCACTGCAACCTTGGCTGAGAACAAGATCTCTTCCTATTTACAGAGGCAGATCCTGCCCCCTCCAGACCTGCATTTGAAATAAGTAAGAGAGATGTGGTATGGTAAAGATTACAGAAAAGGAAAGGAAAGAATTATGCTGTCAGAAATCACACAAGAGATTAGTGGCAGTGCCTGAATGATGATTTTAGGATGCTAATGAGAGAGAGTAGAAGTATGGGGATACAATTAAGGAAATCTCCCAGGAGTTCATAACTTAGCTGATGATAAAATTCAGGGTTTCTGAATAGCAGTCTGTACCAGAAGTCAGAAAAACATCTCTGTCAGTAACATACACCCAGGTTTTTGCAGTCTGTACTCAAAAAAAAAAAAAAAAAAAAAAAAANAGGAAACTCAGAATTTTCTTTTCTAATTCATCAAATATGATTTCCTTCTCCCTTCAGCCACAGCATGTATGACTATGTGGAAGACCACTGAGTTACACCAGAACGGAGCTCAGCAAAGAGCAGAAAACCAGCAAGTCACTGGCCTTGCAGTCACAGTGAGACTCTGCCTGAACTGCTGTTGTAAGATGAATTTTCTAGCCTGTAAACCACTTTCAGATGAACTAGTCCCCTGTTCCACTTCTCCCTATCTTAAATGGCACAACAGAGGGCAAAGGTCAATGCTGGTTTGTGGCTGTGGCAGCCCATACATTTATACATGAATGCCTTTCCTAGCAGTAGAAGGGTAAATTCAGGCAGTAAGTGTAATTCAAGGATTTGTAATCATAGAAGTTTCAAGGCCAGAGAAGCTGTCATGATCGTGTGATCTGATAGTCTGACCTTTGGCATAACCTAGGGCTGAAAAATTCATGCAGAAGCTCCTATGCAACCCTGTGGTCTCAATTTTTGGTTGTTGGTGGTTTAGAAACTATGGCTTGCTCTAGTCTCCTAATGATTGAGAATCACCACATCCCTGGTCAGGTATTGCAGTGGTTTGCTACACTCATTGAGTCACCTTAATGCAAATCCTTTTAAGCCTCACAGGTCTCTTATCTACTTGCAAAGCTGGAAACCAAGACATTTTGCAGATTCTGTTTCAGTACAACACAAATAAGAATCTTGTGTCTGGTCTATTGCTCATCCTAAAGTATCCAACAGAAATGAGAATTGGTCCTCAGAATATATGGATAGTCTCTATAAAGTGTCGCTGAAGAGAGGAAAATCTACTTTCTATGTCCATCACAAATTTACAAGCTGATATATTACACAACCCAGACACTGCTATTTAAGCCAGTCTTGGCCTCAGAGAGGTCTGACTTTGCCAAGAGGCTCCTAAGGACATTGAAAGTGAATTTCTCTACCTATTTGAAAACATCCCTCACTGAAACACATTTTGAGGGAAATGACAAACACAGGAAACAGCAGCTACAGTGCCACACGTTTGTTCCTATAGAAGGAATGCGATGATATCATTTTGGAATGTGCTTTCTTTCTCAGGTTTTTGTTTTGGTGGTAGGAATGTCACTTGCTTTAAAAGTAAAGAACATTCTTGGCCATTCTCTCCCTCCCCCTCCTTCCAAATTTTGCCTACAAATCATTATTCCCATCTCTTGCCATGTGTTTTTCCCAACCTGTCAGATACCATTCTCATGTTACTAGCTCAACCATCTGATGTCAGGCATCCCAACAGGCAATTATAAATAGTCATTTACTATTAGCTAGAGAGTTTATTTCTATAGATACAAATTTCAAGATGTTCTTTGCTATTTTAACTTGAAAGTGTTATTTATTTGCATTTGGCATAGAGGATTTGACCATTTAAAACACACCCACTTCCATCATGCTGGTATAAAAAGCTAAGTGAACCCTCAGGCCTCTGCAATGAACTACAAATACTTCACATTATCCATTTCCAGAGGAACGCAAAGGGCACATGATCTCCCATTCTCCACAACTCAGCCTGAGCACCTCTCTGTTACAGCTATGCCTGAAAGTGCTGATTTCTCAGCAGGCATATCCTTAGAGCCAGATAAGCTTTGTTAGTGACAGTGAAGCTGGCCAAGACACCGAGATATCCTTTGTCATGCTTTTCTGTGGAACTGTCACTTTTCCCCCATTTTAACCTAATCCATATGTTATGCACTGCTACTACATCCCCTATGACATTGTGCTTTTATGCTTTGATTTCTGATTGTTGTTAAAACGAACTGAAGATTAAGTAATGCCCTAAGCCAGTCTCTCAAGGCCCACAAGAACTAATGTTCCTAAGAGACTGAGATGCTGAAGTTCTGGAACCCTCAGCACTTCCAGGAAGGACATGGAAGTGCTGGAGCAGGTCCAGAGGAGGCCATGAAGATGATCAGAGTGCTATAGCAGCTCTGCTATGAGGACAGGCTACAAGAGTTGGGGTTCTTCAGCCTGGAGAAGAGAAGGCTTAGAGGAGACCTTAGAGTAGCTTCCAGTATCTGAAGGGGGCCTACAGAAAGGCTGCAGAGGGACTATTTACAAGGACTTGCAATGACAGGACAAGGGGCAATGGGTTTAAAGTGGTAGAGAGGAGATTTAGACTAGATGTTAGGAGGAAGTTCTTTCCAGTGAGGGTGGTGAGGCACTGGAACAGGTTGCCCAGGGAGGTTGTGGCTGCTCCCTCCCTGGAGGTGTCCAAGGCCAGGTTGGACGAGGCCTTGAGTAACCTGTACTAGTGGGAGGTGTCCCTGCCTATGGCAGGGGGTTGGAACTAGATGATCCTTGAGATCCCTTCCAACCTTACCATTCTATGATTCTATGATTCTAATACGCCTGAACTTCCAAGAAGCAAACCCTGTCTCATCATGCAAGATTGTTGTCTCTGGGAACACTTTCCATCTTACAGAGGAATGAAAATTCAAATCTCTCCAGGAAATAAAACTTTAGGGAAAAGAACTTGAGAATTTAAGCCTTTTTTTTTTTCCTTTTTTTTTTTTTTTTTTTTTAATCTGAAGTGGCTTCTGACTGAGGATCTCAATCTAATATGCAGATACCAGAACAAAAATGATTCTTCCAGGAAATAAGATGAGGAAAACTCTACATGGTCTAAAGGTTTCAATGTCCACACAGGGAAGATGAATGTAAGTCTCCCAAAAGACAATGCTTGTGCTTGAGGATGTGTCCTGCAAATGACAACTGGAATCACTGCTGGTTGGAAGGGCAAAATGAGTTTCTTGTTCACCCTGACAGCCAGACTCACTGTGTTTAATTCTGATGTTGAGAAGGGCAATGTATGTCAAAATAGCAAGTTACAAAAATCCTACTGACCCCTAAACCCAACATTTTTCCTGAATTGTGTGCTTCAGCAATGAACACCTGCTAAAGAATACAATAGAATAACAGCAGGCTATTGCCAGTATGGCAGTCAATTTAAAACCAAAGAGAATGATTTCTGTGTAAATGAGAGCTGACTCTATACAGCAGATGTGTGTTTCCTAGTTCTTTATTCTCAGAGAAAAGTAACATTAACATCAGTCAAACTGCAATTTCTGATCTGGATCATCATATCTACAGCGATGAACCCAGAATCAGCAAAACTCAATTCACTGTACTTGATCTAATGTTCTGTCTGATCTCCAGGGTCACTTCCAATGAATGTTGCTGTGGTGTTTTTTAACATAAAAGTCTTTCCTTTTACTGAAGATTGTTTGACAAAACGCTAGGGATCTGTAATTGGACAGAGAATCCAAATTATCTAACATAATTAAGGACACTCCAAGATCAAATATTGACTTTGCACTAGCAAAGCCGTCACTACAAAAGAATTAAGAAGCTTGGCTGGGCAGATGTAATCCTGCAGGGATAATCTAATACACTTTCTTAAATCTTCTATACTGGCTACAAAATGATTATGCAAAACCAGAGGCTTCCTACTGACTTAAATCAGGATTGTGTGTGGGTGTAAGGGTGTGCCTTCACTGGAGCATTATACATGGCCAGGGCCAGAAATCCAACTCAACAAGTCTCTGTATTCTTTAGCAATTAGATAAACCAGCAATAAATTCATAATTGCAGTTCCACAAGGTAATTTCATGTGCCTGGGAGATGACAATATGCATACAATTAAAAGAAGAAAGCTTTTCATCCCTGATGAATACTCCAGTCTTTTCTATTTGCTGCACAGAAACAGAAGGGAGGGCAGAGGTCACCCTGAGCAGTGTGGAGGTACCAAAAAGGGAAGAGGGAATCTTCAAGGCTGTAAATTCAATGAGTTCAGTTCATCATGAAATATGGAAACACAACTCTGATATGCTACCTCTTCTTAGCAATTTTCAGCTTTTTGGTTGTATGCAAGAGGCAATGTATCACAGTATCACAGTATCACAGCATCACCAGGGTTGGAAGAGACCTCAAAGATCATCAAGTCCAACCCATTACCACAGCCCTCAAGACTGCACCATGGCACCAAGTGCCACGTCCAAACCTGCCTTGAACACCTCCAGGGACGGTGACTCCACCACCTCCCTGGGCAGCCCATTCCAGTAGCCAATGACTCTCTCAGTCAACAACTTTCTCCTCACCTCCAGCCTAAACTTCCCCTGGCGTAGCTTGAGACTGTGTCCTCTTGTTCTGGTGCTGGTTGCCTGAGAGAAGAAGGTAACCTCCCCCTGGCCACAACCACCCTTCAGGGAGTTGTAGACAGCAAGAAGGTCCCCCCTGAGCCTCCTCTTCTCCAGGATAAACAATCCCAGCTCCCTCAGCCTCTCTTCATAGCGCTTGCGCTCAAGGCCTCTCACCAGCCTCATTGCCCTTCTCTGGACACGCTCAAGCACCAAAATGTCCTTCTTAAATTGAGGGGCCCAATGTCTTGGGATAAGATTCTTACATCCAGTATAACAAATGGGGTATGAAAAAATCCTTCTTACTCTGACCATCTTTGAAACAATAAAGCAGCTAAGTTTCTGAATTATTAACTTTCCTTTTCCTCCCAACAGTTTTAAATCTCTCTGAGGGTGGAGGTCTAATGGCAACACATGCAATTCTATACTTTAATCATTTTTTAACTACAAGATCAAAGAAAGTAAGTTTTTACTACTCCGGTGTCCGACACTTCATAACTTAACTATTGAATGTCAGGAAACAGCTCTTATCAATGCACTGCATTAAAATAGATTGTTCAGATATAATCTCATTTCACCAAGAAATGTACTAAAGAAGAATATTGTATTAATCATGTGAAAATTATTAGTAATACAAATGAAATATAACAGTCTTACTCCTACAGTCTGATCTGGGACTATGCAAGCAGTATACTGCCTAAGAAGAAACCTTGTGGTAGACACCATAACACCTTCATCTTATTTTAATTTCTAACGCTTTCCTTCACTTTTCCTGCTCCCACACAAGAACCTAGAGGAATTAATACTTGGTCCCTAGCCAGTCTGTGAGAGTAGTCCTATGGGGTATTTTTCCTTTGACCAGTCATCACATCAGAAGAATGAAGACATCTTTTACACCGCTAGTGTCCGTCCCTCCCTAACTGTGCCTGAAATCTGTCTGCCTTTCTGGTTGTTCGCCACCAATCATGTCTCACTTTCATGTCAGGTACCACAGGAATAAAATTTTCTGGACTGACTGCACACTTATTTGTTCTTTCCTTGACACTGCTGACTTCAAGGTTGGGACAATAAGTGCAAGATAGAATAAGATTTTCATCACTGCTTTATACTTCTGGAGAAATTATTTCACTTATAGTTAGATGTGGTTTATTAATGTGTTCAGTACTGCTCACAGGGAAGTAATCTCTTGATTACTAGTCAAGAGGAACCTTAACAGTGTCTTAGTGTGACTAGAGCATAAGTTCTGAGCAATTTTTTCTGCATGTGTATGACTTTGGGTACCTGGGCAGTCCCACTGTCCCTTCCTGTTCAGCTGCTCTGCATGCACAGGGATTGCTGGGCAATGTGCAAAATGCATGCATTTTCTTGTCAGGTTGAAATCCTCCCAAATACTTCTCTGTCACAAGCTGCTCCAATTAAGAAAGCATGCAATAATATCCATAATTATATTTTACTTTGATGAGAGATCTAGGCATTTTTTCAAATGCATGTTGCATAGGGTTAGGAGAGTCTTCATTTCAATTCTTCACATATTTTGGCACAAGTCGTGTCTCCGCCCTTCGGCGGGCTCCAGGCCCTGCAGGGACATGTGCATCTTTTCTGCTACAGCAGCCCAGGTTCTGGATGCCAGAATCCAGCAGAGTGATGTGGGGTCATTTTTTGCTGGCTCACCCCAAAGATAAATCTGCCACCTCTGCCAGCTCCTATGCAGGAAGCAAAAAGACCCCGAGTAGTCCAGGGACTTGGATGGAATGGGTAATACTGTCTTGTGTTCCCTTCAGAGCTGTCAGGTTCAAGCAAGCACTTGGAAGGAGATTTATATTTTGTAGATTACAATGGTAATAAGCCACAAACACAAATTCAAAGAGTAAGAGTCAACCAAACTCATGTTCTCTTTGAGTGAGATAAAATCTCTCCCTTTTACGTGCCTGTCTATTGATGTGTTCCTGGATAAAATGTGCAGTTTTAATTAACTGAAAGTACCTGCCTTTTATATTGAACTTGGTGTTAAAAGCAAAGAAAATCATACAGCAAAAATGCCACGTTGGCTGAGTGCATCTTTCTTTTGTGCTGAGAAACCGGCATGTGCTTTCCTCTCAATCAATACACATCGGTGTGTAATTGGAGACTATAAAAATATCCACATCACTGCAAATTCTTTTGCCAAACAGGCACAAGCATTTAGAGCTATGCCTAAAATAAGGAAGAAAAAGAAGAAAGTCTAAAAAAAAACAAAAAACCCACAAAAACCAACCCACCCCCCAAAAAACTAAAAACAAACAAACAAACAAACAAAAAACCCCAACAGTGTCAATACAGAATTAAAGCACATGGAAATTAGATACTTCATGGTAATCATTTCATACTATTCTAGTATGAAATATTTGCCTCTATATTTAAAACTATTATGACAAAACCATCTCCATGTAACACAGACCTAAGTACACATAGAGGTATATACATCATATTTACCTATGTATAGCTCAAGGCTGCTCTGTTTTTGTTGAATGTCTCAGGATTATTTGGTCAGTACAGATCCCTTGATTGCACTAAGGAAGAATTTTAGGTCAGGAATTCAAATTTAGACTGAACCAAAAATTGGAGTAAACAGATATTTCATTAGAATGAACTTTTAATCTCCATCCAGACCTAAGTCTCAAACACTCCTTCCTGGATATCCTCTATTGTCTCTGCCCAAGGGTTTTGACATCTCACTCTCTGACGCCACCCTGCTGTTTGGCTAGTGAGACACGTTGTTTCTCTAAGTAGATCAAGGATTTTGCCAAGTCCTGTTGCTTCCACTTCTGTAGCATATTTAGAATTCCTTCAGCCCTCTCTATCTCTAAATTCTTGGCCCCGCACAACTGTTTTATTTTGGCTGCTAGAAGCCCACACTAACTTACCTAGATCTTGGCTGGCAATACAGATCTTTTTAACCATGTCTGTTTTCCCCTGGGCACATCCTTGTTTATTGAGTCTGGTGGTGGTGGAACCTGTACAGTAAAACTCAGCACATAAAGACACCATGGAAAAATCCACCCCCAGTCTTTGTAATCAATAAAAATGCCACAAGACAGGAGTTGAGGACACAGTTCAGCCTAAGACTTGGGTTTTCTTTATTGCTTTGTTGGGCATTTTTTTTGAGGGTACCTGTATCTGTCTACTGACTACAGTTTCTTTTTAATGTTTCCAAAATGTAAGCATACGATGCCCAATTTAAATTTTTCCTGCTTGGTTGCATGCAGGTGAATCCCCACAAGCAACTGTCTGGGTAATGGCAAACATGAATCAAAGACTCTGTGATTCTCTCATTAAAGCTGTCTGAATTGGGCCATTCCAGCTAATGTCTGTTAATAGATTAGTGGACTGCTGGTGTAATGCACACTAGTAGATAAATGTAGATGTTGGTATTGGTGGTGGCAGTGATAAAAATATAGCAGTACAAACATATGTCTTCTGCTGCAAATCACTTCTCCCTCTATTATCTTCTCCAGTGCTTGAAGTAAAATTCAGCATCAGTTTTAGTATCAAACCTTTAAGGAAAGCTCAGATAACACTTATCCCAGGTCCATTTTTGCCAGTGTTATTGTCCTTCTCCAGTATGTTTGGTAGGGCACTAACTTCAACAGTTGTCCTTATACACAAGATGCCCAAGATTGCTTTCAGTTCAAAGACTGCTTTGAGTTCAGTGGTTTACTAAAAGAAAAACTTCATCTTTCTTTCTTTTTTTTTTTTTTAATAAAATCCATTTTGACTGAACTTGGAAAAAGTGACTATACAATGGCAAAGGGCAGGCCCTCCTTTTTTTTTTTTTTTTTTTTTTTTTTTTTTTCTCTGAACACAATGGCAGGATAAGGGAGGCACCACTTATTACAGGGAATACACTTCAATCAAGTTGCCCAGCACCAAGTATTTGTCTTCCACCAAGCTAGAAGCCAATGTTTGTTTTCTGTCTGGGAAAAGAAACAGACAACACTTTTCATTTTAATAAAAATCCTTCAGAATTAAGCAAACAGATGACCTAATTTGGAGGATCTACCTCTTGGTGTGTGACTTAGGAGGTAAAGATGATGGAAAGTTTCCCATTACAGCATTTCTCGAGGAGATTTAACACTTTCCTGTTCAGTTTGGTATCCAAGAAGCAGGAGACCAGTTACAATGGTGTTTGACTTGACTCACTGCTTCAACCACACTGCTATTCCTGTCACATACAGCTTGGTTTGAGTGGGAATTGGAAAATATGTTGCTATGACTAAGATTGCAGTTGTGAAGGTGGAAACCTGATTTTAATAAACTCATTTGGGCACCTGTTAAAATTACTTCACTAAATAAACCGAGGACTTATCTCCAGTCTCACGACAGTCCCATTCTCTGACAGGGTTGCACCCAGCACTGCCAGTTTTAAGGATATCATTGCAAGTCCTCTGGTAAATTTCTTTATCCTTCAGTACTGGGTGTCTAAAATATATGAAGACAAGAAATCATAAGAAAGACTCATCTTTCACTTAAATAATTAATTTCAAGCCTCTAAGTTTGTGCCTTAAAGACTCATAGTGCAGGGAAATCAAAAGCCTTATTTATTTGGAATCATTATACCATGGTCAACTTCCAGGACTTTGGGAATTGCATGCTATGTTTTAAACATTGTTAGCTGACAGCTAATATTAACTATTGAGGACTTCAAGTATCTTGTCCTGTCTGGATTTACCATCTGAAAACAGCAGAGATTTTATTATCTACCAGGTAGAAATAACAGCTAGGAGACCCTATTCTGTTCTAGGATTCATCGCCTTTAAAGTCACATTTCCCACACTTCCCCTCCACTTAACTCCCCAAAACCAAGAGAGGAAAGGATAAAAGGAAGGGTGAAGAGGCAGAAACATGAAACCCAAGCCCTCTTTCCCCTACATCGCCTTGAATATCAAGGGAGAAGCCCTGTTGTCACTGAGCTGCAGGCACAAAAGATGCCAGCAATGCAGGTCCTCCTTCGACTTTCTGCTGGGAACCCAGGTGGGACAACAGTGATGAAGAGACAGGAGGTAGTGCAGGACTGGAATCAACATGTTTTCTGCCATACACTTTGCCCCAAATAAATACCTACTTGCTTTGTGTTACACAGCCCAGAACAGCTGAAACTTGGTGGAACCTGACAGTTTTCTACAAATAACCAAAAAACACTGTATTGTCAGGCATCATGAGATGATTTCCCTTGGAACTTGTGCTACAGTGGTGCCTGATCCCTGTGTTGGAAACATGTCTCATTTATCATTTAAACTCTCTTACTGTAGCTTCCTACTACTAATTCTTGTTACTGCAAAGCCATACAGCATTTCTCTGAAAGGGTGAATTAAGCAAGAAAGCAAGAATGAGGTACACAAAAACAGTGCCTTTTTTGTTTGTTTGTTTTATTTTGTTTTGTTTTGTTTTTTTGTGAGCAGAAGCTGAGACCTGCTCTCCTGCCTGCCTGCACTGGAGAATATACAGCAGAAACTACTGATAGCCTTAAGCTGCTTTGGTGGCTCAGGTTCCCTGTGCAGTGTACCTAATGTCCAAACATAAATGGTCTGTTGTAAGGGCCTTGCAGTAATGCATGGCAAAACACAGAATCATAGAATCATAGAATGGTAAGGTTGGAAGGGACCTCAAGGATCATCTAGTTCCAACCCCCTGCCATAGGCAGGGATACCTCCCACTAGTACAGCTCACTCAAGGCCTCATCGAACCTGGCCTTCAACACCTCCAGGGACGGAGCAGCCACAACCTCCCCTGGGCAACCTGTTCCAGTGTCTCACCACCCTCACTGGAAAGAACTTCCTTCTAACATTTAGTCTAAATCTCCCCTCTGCCAGTTTAAACCCACTGCCCCTTGCCCTGTCATTGCAAGCCCTTGTAAATAGTCCCTCCCCAGCCTTCCTGTAGGCCCCCTTCAAGAAGGCTGGGGAAGGACAATTTATAAGGTCTTGCAATGACAGGACAAGGGGCATATAGTACATCTTGAGGGAGCACTGAGTGATGACAAGAATGGGATTCAATCCTTGTCCCAGAGTCATCCATGAATGGGCCAGTCCTCATTTTCATAAAATCCTTGTTTATGCTACTGGCCCACTAATGACTAATATTAAAGTGAATGGCACCATGTATGATCTTGCATGTGCATTATTAAGAACATCAACAATGTAGAGCTGCCAGGCACCTAGGTGTGTTGCAAGGTGCTGTATGCAAACATCCACACCCATCAGATGGACATTTCTTTGACTATCCCTCTGTTTTGCTTTGTCAATTGCCTACCAGCTCTGCACTATTTATATGTCAGAACTCTCATTTCTGAGCAGACTATTATGGTTATAGGCATTTTCTTGTGTTGGAGAGACCAGGAATGATGGGGCTTTCATGTGCTTTTGGTTCATGAATATTCAACTTCCTGAAACCACATTCCCTGTTCACAGCAGACACTAGGAATTAATCTAGATTCAAAGGTATAAGATGCAATTCAAGATGTACTTTTCCTCTCAAATACTGTAAATTCCCTTGGAATTTTTTGCTTTTTTATCATTTCAGACGTCCAAGAGGATGTACAATTAATTTGTTCTACCAAAATCAGCAACATTTTGTCAGCAGAGAGTTTGTTCCATAAACTTGATTGCAGCTGGACATGCAGTAGTCCCAGTAACATGACCAGTAGATTATTCTGGAGAAGTCACAGAATCATAGAACCATAGAATAGCAAGGTTGGAAGGGACCTCAAGGATCATCTAGTTCCAACCCCCTGCCATAGGCAGGGACTCCCACTAGTACAGGTTACTCAAGGCCTCATCCAATCTGGTCTTGAACACCTCCAGGGAGGGAGCATCCACAACCTCCCTGGGCAACCTGTGCCAGTGCCTCACCACCCTCACTGGAAAGAACTTCCTCCTGACATCCAGGCTAAATTTCCCCTCTGCCAGTTTAAACCCATTGCCCCTTGTCCTGTCGTTGCAAGACCTTGTAAATAATCCCTCCCCAGCCTTCCTGTAGGCCCCCTTCAGATACTGGAAGGCTACTATCAGGACCCCTCAAAGTCTTCTTTTCTCCAGGCTGAAGAACTCCTGTCTTCAGGAACTCTCAGCCTGTCCTCACAGCAGAGCTGCTCCAGCCCTCTGATCATCTTTGTGGCCCTCCTCTGGACCCGCTCTAACACTTCCATGTCCTTCCTGTGCTGAGGGTTCCAGAACTGCACACAGTACTCCAGGTGGGGTCTGACAAGAGCAGAGTAAAGTGGTAGAATCACCTCCCTTGCCCTGTTGGCCACACTTCTCTTGATGCAGCCTAGGACTCGGTTGGCTGTCTGGGCTGCATGTGCACACTGCAGGCTCAGGTTGAGCTTTTCATCACCCCAGACTCCAAGGTCCCTTTCCTCAGGGCTGCTCTCCAGCCATTCACCACCCAGCCTGGATTTGTGCTTGGGATTGTGCCTACCCAGGTGCAGGACCTTACACTTGGCCTTGTTGAATTTCATGAGGTTGGCCTGGGCCCACCTCTCCAGCCTGTCCAGGTCCCTCTGGATGTCAGAGCTCACAAGCCAGAGCAAAGAATTAAACCAACAGCACCCAGAAGGACAGTTTCCTGAAGACATTGCCACTCATAAAGCATCCACTCAGCTTATCAACTCCAACAAATTTTATTTAAATCAAACCAGTTGAAGTCAAGCATTCCATCATTCACTAATCATGTTTTTTCTTTTTCTTTTTTATTTTTTTCCTGTGAAAAAATGTTCTTCTTCCACCCAGACCTTTTAAAACTGTTTTAATTTACCAGCCTGTTGTCTCTGTTTGGGAAGTGTAAAAAACAACTGGAGAAATAGAAATTTATTTTCTATAGACTGGAAATCTTTTTTTTCCGGTCAGCTTTGTTACTGAGTCAGCTATCCATGTGCACTGCCAAAGGAAGTAAAGCAAGTTGTCTAAACAAAACTGAGGGAGCACAAATCAACAGGAGAGAAAATTGTGTTTCTTTTGAGCCACCAGAAAAAACAAACTTATCAACAATGTAAAATGAGACAGGGCTCACTGCAGACTTGCAGATTCCTGGTACTGTATCGATCGCATCTAAGTTGCATGCCTGCTCCACAGCTCTTTTCTCTTTAATCCAAGTAGTATCAGTCTTTTCAGCAAATCTCATTGCAGACACTACTGCATTGATTTCCATCTGGTGCATGTTTTAAAAGCTTTCTTCCTAACCTTAAGGATTAACTGCCCATTTTTTTAAACAGAATTTTAGATTCTGAAGTATGCTGAAGAAAACAATCATAGCAAAGAAGCACCACATCTCTTGCATACTCTCCCCTGATCATTGGGCATTCAAAGATCTACAAGCAGCTGTTAATGTAACGTTATGGATGTTTAGCAGGACTTCCTGTATCTAATGAACATAGCTCTTTCAGTGAGGAGACAAAGTGCAATGCTGTCCTAGGAAAATAAAAACGATGTAACATTCAGTCAGGAATGCACTTACTACATGGCTCGGAATGGTGAATTGATCTCATGCCTCTGTAACAAAGATCTCATCTGTAGTCCCCATGCACTGCAGGCACTGGCACAGCTTCAGAATGAGCACGACGATCCTGCTTCCAAAAGGAACTGATGAGGAGAGACGTTCCAGGAACTATTTGATACAGGCAGTACAATCCAGAATGCCATTTATAGAGGAAAAAAATTAAAATACAACCATCCTAAGTAAAATACTTACATGTTTAAGACTGCCAACAGCATCATCTAACTGACAGTGAAAATAAAGGCTGAGAACTTCTATAAAGACAGTGTTTCTGGATTTGATACAGGCAGAGTGGATGGACAGATGTTTTGGTGCAAGCATGGCACGTAAGGGAAAAAGGGTTAGTTTGTTTTACGCTGTTCTCATCTTGATTTTAAAAGGAATTACACATGCAGGCCCTGCTACTTTTTTCTTTAGGCCTTGGTGAACACAAAATGCATCAGAAGCAAAATGTCAAGCTCTCAAGCGACCTTGGTGGTGTTGGAAACAGAGACGATATAAGTAACACAGGCAACTTGTAAGAGAAGCTTTCAGCATCTTTTGCCGAACATTCAACTTGTGGCAACAGTGTAAGTAAGGGAGTAAAACCGTACTTGGAGTCTTGCTTCGTCAATACTGTAAAACAAAGGCAAGCTAAAATGGGTGTTGCCCAATCGAATTGTCAAACATCGCTGCCGCAATACAAGACAAATGTTTATTGGCTTAACTTTGAAACAGCAGTAAATGCTCTTCTATTCAATTAGATAAACAAATACAGTACTGAGTATATAATAGGGTCCTTTCAAGTAAATTATGCTTCCCAACTCATGTGTAAAAGAAAAATTACTTTTAATGTTTATATTCCTGTAAAATAAGAAACCATCAAGGTTCTCCTTCTGTTATACTACAAACCTTTAAAAAAAAAAAAAAAAGTTTTAAATAATACCCATTTTATGATGTGAGCAAAGCAATGAAAAATAGCCAGGTTGACATTCCAGTTTTTCTTCTCATTATAATGACAGAGCAAGAGATAAAGTTCTCCATTTTGTTCTCCTTTACAGTAACACAAATCCCCAGGAACCGCACCGACTTCTGTTGGTTACTTTGGATTTATGGCAGACTGAAAGAGATTAGAATTTGGTCACACATGAATGAAGAGCTGAGCATCCACATTCACTCTAAACACATCTTCCTTTCTTATGTACACAAACCAGCAATGCTGTCCTTAGATATGTCAGACTATGTGCTATTGGCTTACCTGGTTGTTTAGAGATATTTGTACAGGTACCAAAAAGGATGTCTCAGTCAAGGAAGTAGTTAGTCACGTCTTCCAGTGAATGCATCTACATCTACACCCCGTGAGAATTGCATTCTCTACAGGATCAGGGAGTAAGGCAAAAGGCTGAACTGCATGCACACAGCATCATGCATCCAGTGATGAGAACCATCTGTTTGTGAGTCTGTTCTATTGTTTCTTCCAAAGACTGGCTTTAAGCCATGACAATCTCTCATGCAGATGTATTAACATACATGGATTTTGTATCTTCAAAATACCAAGTAAAAATCCATAGTGGTTATTGTCAAGCACTGTAGTTAAAACAATATATAATTTCTGATCTTGATGAAGGAGGGTATTTTCTGCTTCATTGTGAGAATTTCAGCAAAATAGTAATGTGGTGTATAGCTCCCTAGCAATTTCAAAGCAATGATATCCCTTGCACCACACAAACCAACTTCAGATCTTAATGCTCCATGCCTTGTTCATCTTCTTCAGCTAAGGCAAACAGGTACCCAAATGCTGTCTTTCCTCTGGTCTTGACACCTATCGTGATTAAAGCCATCTGCCCCTTTCATTCTTTAGCCTTTCTATCTAAGTGGCTGCAGGCAAGGAAGAAGTGTTAAGACAGGGAGCACTGTAAAAGAAAGGTGAAAATATGCTTCAGCAGATGAGCAGAGATTAGGGCTCAGTTTTACTGTAAGCATACTAATGCCCATATCTCCAACTGAAAAGCTCTGCAAACCTCTGCAGTCTCTGAGAACACAGTGCAAAATAACAAATCCAGCAAGACAGTTCACAAATAGGAAAAATGGGTAAGGGTTGATTTTTTTTTGTGTGGTTTTTGTGGGTTTCTTTTTTTTTTTTTCCTGAACTAAACCAAAAGGATTGAAAATGTCTAACTATGCAGAATATTTATTTAAAAAAAAAAAAAAGTCATCAAGGCTTCAAATTCAAGCATTCAAAAGTTATGAAATGTCAATGCCAACAGTTTCTTACAGTGCGAATGTCTAAGGTTTTATTTTTCAGAACTGTGGCTCTTACGGAAATCCAATCTCTTAAAGACCCAAATTCTAAATTTCTAGTGATCTCTCAACAACAGAGCAGCTCAGCTGCTTTCAAGTTACTGTTAAACCACCTCAATTCAGTGAGCCCAATCCTCATACTGCTTCCTAGCTTTACCTCTCCTGTACTAAAATCTTGCAGTCCAGCTCACATCTCACGCTGTCGAAGCACTCCCAGTCTCCATCCTTCATGCTGTCCTTCAATCACACATGCTCTTTGATGAAAAGTTACAGCCCCTTGAACTAAGTTGTGAAGAATTTACACTGTCCTTCCTCAGAACTCTCCTCCAGCTTACTTCTAACCACAAGAATCTCACAAAAACATTTAGGCTGTTTTGTTCTGTGTTTTGATACCAATGAGCACAATATAGTTGATTCCTAAGAATGACTGTAATATAAATAAATATGAAAATAATACAGAATGTCTACTAAAGAAGAAGCAGGAAAATGACAGTTGTGTCTCCTTACCTTTCTACATAAATCATATATACATGGATTTGTATTTAAACATGTCAGAATAAAAGCCAGGTACCTGTTCCCTTTATTGGGTGTAAAAAACCCCAAGATCAACGATCTCCAACAATTTCTTTTCTTTAGAATGTCTCAATTTACTGAACATTTCATACAGACAAATTTTCAATTAAATTCCTTTGGAAAACAGGCAAGGTTCCACTGGAGCTATGCCAGCCCCAGCTTCCGAGCAGCCCAGCTGGTAGGTAGTCTCCTGAGGACTAGGGCTTCCAGCTCCCACAGATTCAACAAATCTTGCTAGGCAAACTGCCTGAGGGTTGAAGACCCTTGGGATTATAATGCCTGCAATCCAGGACAGGCTACCAGGCATAGCACAGTGTCATGGTGACTGGAGAACTGAGAGATACCAGGGTCACGGCTAGAGTCACGGCCAACATTCAAGTACCCAACTGCTCATGCTCCAGTAGCTTTTACAGACAATTTCAAACTATTGGAACATCAAAATTCCCTGAGAAATTAAAATACTTTTCTCCTTCCAGCTCTATTGCATACAGATGGGGCAAACAAAAGGAGATTATTCTTATTCCTTTACTCTCCTTCAGCTGTTCTTTATGGCTGTACGTTAGTCTTATTTGTTCCTTTGTATGTATTAGTTTGCAGCAATTTGGGAAGAGGCTATTTTTCTATCTGTATTTAAATAGTTTATAGCATAATGAGATCCATATTGTAGATGTACACAGTAGTGTAATACAAATAACAACGTGTTATCATTTTCTTTTTTCCCTCATTAAAGAGGAATTTATTGAAAAATCAAAGTCTTCCCTCTAATCATTTTCACTCTTCTAGCTGTAGGCAACATTTGTTGGATAGTGATTAAATTAATCAAAAAGCATCTAAATTTTGCATGCATATTGTTTTGTCTTTTTTTTTCCCCAGACCGTGTTTGTTCTTTCCCCAGCTGAAAAGCCAGAAATCCATTTACTTTCCATCTTGTCACCTCCCTCTCTCCATTTTATCCCATACCACAACTTGTCATATTATATTATGAACATCTTATGCCACATTAGTTATGTATTTATGTTGAAAGAGCTTTTTTTCCTCCACTATTTTTAGAGAGATCGATTTTACGTCGTGATATCCATATCTATATTTATACTGAATATGTTTCAATTATGTTTCCTCCCACCACATTTAGTTCAAGGATTTTAATAATGGTATACACTGGGAAAAGAGCCTTTCATTTCATAAGGCAGATGGACAAATTCCAGTTCTTCTGAGACACTACAGTATCCTACTAGACAGGTGACTTTGCCACTATGGTCTTTTCTCATTAAGAGACATGGTGCAATTTTCTGAAAACAATAAGGAGTTAGTGAAAACATCTAAGGGCAACAAACTGAAATATTCTTCTCAGTTGGAGTGGCTCATGTCAGCAGTACCACACACCATTCCCATCTTCCTCATGCTGTAAGTCCTCACAAACCAAATTCTGCAAACCCATATATGAATAACTACTCTTTGTTCTTCAGACTGAGGCTATTCATGTGATCATCAATTGTTGGTGAATAAAAGTGTTGGAACATAATGTTATGTACTGCACTGTGGACCTCTAATTTCATAGCTTGTAATAGAAATTTAAATCATTAAAAAAAAAAAAAAGTCTCTCAGAAATGTTACTACTAAAATAAAAACAAATTTCTCTAGGGCTCCATTTACAATTGCACAAGCATGATTCTTGACTTTCGTGAATGTAGCCAAGGTGGTTATGCCCCACAACTGAATAATAATTAGAAGCTAGATATTGGCAGCTTCAGGCTTGCTTTTCCACAGGAGCCTAAGGGGTAATCTTTAGAAGGCAAACTTCACAACAGCCACTTCATTATGGAAAGAACCTGCATCTGATCCCCAGAAAGCCACTCAAAACTAACATGTCTGTGGCAATGTAAGGTTGGCCCACATGAAGAGCACATGCTTTCTTGTTGCCAACTGTAAGGATTCCTAACATGAGATTACAAAACATACTGGATTCTTGACATTTTCATCTATCTAGCTCACAGAGCCATTATAGCAAACATGTCTGACTTTCTTGATACCCTTATGTGACCTTAAAAAACAGCATGTCTGAGGGAGCTGAGGAGTAGAAGGAAATTCTGGCAGCAATTTCCAGGTAGAAGAAAATGGCTCTGCAGGTGTCCCAGCTGTCTGCTTCTCAGTGATGCTGAATAGGGGAAGCAGCTGGGTCCTGAGTCAGCCAGCACCCATTGGCTTCAGCCTCTGCTGGCCTTCTTTTGCCCAGAGCCGGGGATTCAGGTTTTCTGTCACCCCAATATCAAAGGTTTTTACTATAGATACGGCATCACACTGGCACAGGAGCTATGTTTAACATCAGGTTTACTCTATCTTACATTTCCTGGTGTTTTTTTTTTTTTCTGCAGTTAGGAAAGTTAGACATAGTTTTATAAAAATGAAAGCTAAAAATGGCAAGTCAATGTGTCACCGTATCACAGTATCACCAGGGTTGGAAGAGACCTCAGAGATCATCAAGTCCAACCCATCACCACAGACCTCAAGACTACACCATGGCACCAAGTGCCATGTCCAAACCCGCTTTGAACACCTCCAGGGACGGTGACTCCACCACCTCCCTGGGCAGCCCATTCCAGTAGCCAATGACTCTCTCAGTCAAGAACTTTCTCCTCACCTCCAGCCTAAACTTCCCCTGGCGTAGCTTGAGACTGTGTCCTCTTGTTCTGTCACTGGTTGCCTGAGAGAAGAA